>JASDQU011247028.1:6962-22875 GCA_032191745.1 Picea mariana | reverse complement strand
ATCATGGTAAAAGTGGTATAATTTTCCTTCCTTCTCTTTGGATCCGAAGTGTGCCAAAGTGTTGTATATTCTTTTTTATGACACTTCCCTATCCTCTAGAAAAATCCATTGTATTTTGGTTCTCTCCAACCAACCAATGCTATTAGTATAATCGACCATGAATAATGGAACTTTGTTCCTAGATCCAATGCATCCTTGTAGTCCTCTAAAAACAAATTGATTATATAAGGAGCCCAAATGAATAGACTCCCCTTTGCATACTACACTGTTGCTACTATTGGTCTTGTAGGTGCTTCTTACTTGCGACATTTCCTTAGAAGTTTACATGCCATCAACTTCATCGCTAACCTCATTGTTGGTTCACTAATTCAGTTAATGATTATTCCCCGAGACCCTCTCTCAGTGCCATATTTATTATTCATCTACTCTGCTAAAAATTTCTCCTTTGCCTTGTCATATAAATACTATTTTGGTTTTTCTTCATCTGTTGGTAAACCTGTAATATCTACAATCAAGTATACATCTATGGAGACATGCCTCTCCATCCATAATATGCCTCCATGTACTAGGGACAAAAGTTGTTTGACAAAAGAATTTACATCTTTTACCCTCACAAAGTGGGGAATCTCTAGCATATTCATGATCCCTGTGTTATAAAGTCATGTAATCCACTACTTTGGTTCCAAAATGGGATCCCCTGATGGAACCTATCATTTTCTCTCCATGTACACTTGTAGTGCAAAATTGGGGAATTTTTTCTTGTCTTTCACATCGTGATCAAAGTACCTTAGTTTGTTAACAGACTCTAACATATCACCAACTATTATGACTCCATCTGATATCTTTGGCAGTGATAGTGTTAACTCCTTCTGTTTGGTTGTTGTTTTTGGTGCGACATATTTTTCCATAGTCCTCTTCTGTCCTGCTAATGGCCCTATCATTTCTTCTTGGTTCTCTTCCTCATCTTCTTCTATGTCTGAATCTTGCTGGCCTGTAACATCTTCCACCTAGACATCCTCTGTCTGCTGCGATGGCTCTGCAACAAGGTGTTGTGCTTCTTCGACTTGTCCTATAGGATCATCCGACTCTATTCGTTCATCATATTCCCCATCCATATGCTATGGTGCTCCTAACCCAAGTTGTTGCGTAGGGTTCTGCTCTGTGATATGGTTTCCTATTTCTCCCCACGTATCGACCTTCATATCCTCTATCGCTAGAACCTGATGTTCTTCTGCAAGCATGGAGTTGATTGACTCGATGAATGGTGAAGGAATTACATCCATGTTTACCACTCCCTCGGGCTAAATGTTTACCCCCTCGGCTGGTGTATCCTATGGTGACCTCGCGACATTTGTTTTTTCCTTGCAGTTTAGTTAGGAGCTATGACCTTTGGTGGTGCCATTCTGCTAGATCCAGACTAGGTTTCTCTGAGTATTCTCCGAATCACCTCAAAATCACCTGCTTGTTTTGATTTTTTTTTCCTTATCTCTCCTTCTCACCAAGTCATAATGAGTCTTGCTGTTCATTTTTTCCTCTTTTATAGTCATGCCATAAATGCTCTATCACGCTGTACTTTTCCAACCACCACCTTTTTCTTTTTTTTCGGCTACTCTTTGTACTGACACACTGATTTTTATACCTGGTAACCTTTCTATGGCGTACAATGTATTCTTGTTCTTTCATACCAATTGTTGTCTTCTGCATGTTGTACCATATACTACATGAAAAAAACTTATCCATCTACTTCATCTTTTTGTATTTTTCTTCTTTTTCCCATTTCTTTTCTTCCTTTTCCCAATTTTTCTTTCTTTTTCAATTTATACTATATACACTTTGAACAATTTGACTTTTCTACACTGCAACTAYTAAGGGTTACTGGATCGACTATCCCTATATAGTTTCAATCGAATACCATTCACCAAAACTTGCATCTCTTTTCCTGTTAAATACTGCAGTTGCACAACACCTCCCTCTTTGACAAACTTTATCTCATATGGCCCTAGCCAATGCATCCTGAATTTCCCTGGGTGCTATAAGTATTTACTTTCATAAAGGATAACTAGATCTCCTTCCTTAAATTTCTCCTTCTTTATGTGTCTATCACGCCAAGCTTTATCATTAGCTTTCTGTACTTCTTGATGAAAACCAACCATAATCATGTCCTCTTCTAACTCTAGGAGTTGAGCCAATATTTCTTGAGCTGTGCCTCTTTATGTCATGTTTGTAATGGATGTAATGCACATACTAGGTATCAAATATTCCAAAGGGACTACTGCTTCCTAACCATACACCAATATAAAAGGTGTCTGCTCTGTGATTTTTTTGAAAATAGTTTTATAAGCCCATAACACTGATGGTATCTTCAAATCCCAATCATCCCTGTTCACATTGAAAATCTTAGTTAAGGAATTATCCAAAATATTATTAAATGCTTCCACTATTCCATTATCTTGAGGATGGTATGGAGTTCTCTTCTGGTGGTGTATCTCAAATTCTTCAGTCATTGCCTGAATGGTACTATTGATAAAATGAGTTCCCTGATCACTCATAAGAATCCTATGACATCCAAATATTGTAATTGCATATTCAAATAGAAAGTGTGTTGCAGTCTTTGCGTTGCAATATTTTACTGTTACTACTTTAGTCCATCTGGTTAAATATTATGTCATTGTAATGATGTATCTTGCTCCTAATCTTCTAGCTGGTGGATTAATTGGACCTATAAATTCAATTTCCCATTTTTCAAACACTTTAACAGTTACTTGAGGTTTCAAGGGCAACTCATCCCTCCTGGATGGCTTTCCTACCCTCTGACAAGAATCACAAGCCCAAAAATACCCCTTTAAATCCTTAGAGACTGTGGGCCACCATAATCTTGCACGTAATATCTTCTGCGCAGTGGATTTACCTTCATAATTTCCTCCAACTATCCCTTCATGTGTTTTTGCTAGAATTATAGGACATTCATGCTTCATGACACATCTCCTTAAAATATTGTCTTCTCCTAGTTTATAAAAATGTCCTACAATACGTTGGTAATCTACAACTCTAACCACCAAATTCTTCTTCTACACAATGGTACATTCCTTTGGGGAAAATCCTCTACTAAAACATTCAATGATATCAACAAAATATTCATCAAAAATCTACACTGAAAACAATTGTGCATTAGGAAAATTGTCCTCCAAACTGCTTGGTTCCTCCCCATTGGTTATCTTGGATAGATGACCTGGCCCTGCATTCAATCTTCTAGGTTTCACAACTACTTCAAAATCAAACTCTTGGAATAAAAAAAACCATCTACATATTATTCCCCCCAACAATGGATTGTTGACCAGGTATTTAAGAGCATATTGATCCATGAACATCTTGAAATTTTGGAATAATAAATAATGTCTAAACTTTTTCAATGCATACACCATATCCAAACCTTCTCTTTCTGTTGTATTGTAATTCTATTCTGAATATGACATTTTCTTGCTTGCAAATTTTATTGGGTTATCTATGTCACCTTCTCCTGGCTGTGTTAATACTGCTCCAAGTGCTATTGAAGATGCATCCACATGAACATGGAACTCCTTTGACCAATCTAGAAACACTAGAATTGGCGTTGTCACCATTTTCTCATTCAAGATGTCCAAAATCTGTTGGAACTCATCATTCCACTGAAACTTGGTATCCTTCTTTAACAACTTCTCCATGGGCACACTAATATATGCATAGCTCTTTATAAAATTTCTATAGTATTCTTTATGACCAAGTGTATCTTTTAATTGGCGTACTGACTTAGGTGGTGGTAAATTAACAATAACAACAATAACAACAATCTTCACAGGATCAACCAACAGAGGTTGTTTACACACCACATGCCCTAGCAAAATTCCAAATGGTGCGCTGAATATGCATTTATTAATGTTCAAATATATTTGACACTGTGTACACCTATCTAGCATCAATATTAAAATTTCCACACGATCCTTTAATAAGTTAAATATTGTCCAATCATCTAGATAAACCTCCAAAAAACTTATGTATAAAATCTTTAAATGCAGCTACCAATACCCTTGAAAAAATAACAGGGGCATTCTTCAATCCAAAGAGCATCACTGTGTACTGATATGACCCCCATTTTGTAGAAACTATATTATTATGATGATCCTCTAGTGCCATTCTGATCTGGTGATACTCTAAAAATCCATCAGTAAATGAGTATGGTTCTTGTCCTCCTACATTCTCCAAGAACTCATCTGTAAACGGAGTAGGGAAGGAATCATGCAGACATGAATCATTCAATTTTATCAAGTCTACACAGATTCTTATTACCCCTTTATCTTCAGTGGTGAAACAAATTCTTTTGAATCTAACTTTGGACCTTCTACTTCTCTTTCCCCTTCAACTTCTGTAATCTAAATATCGCATGAGTTTTCTTCTATTGGGTCATCTTCTGCGACGTGGTAACAATGTAACAATTTTTTGACTGTCTGTCTATTCTAGTTCTGATCATATGTTACAATTTCAACTTCAGGTTCTTCAAATATCCTCACTTTTATCAAGTTCAATGCTATATCTATCTCTGGATTCTCATGTTCAAATGCAAAGGTGATCACAAATCTCTGTTGCAAATCTTCCCAATTTACAGTTCCTCTGCGCAGTTCCAGTTCTATATACCAATTCCTTTTGATTCCTTCCTATGTATGAATAAAGTGATCTGGCCACTCCTTTGGTGCTACCAATATCTATTGGGTTATACATTTGTCTATATGCTCTCTGGGCTGTCCCATTCCATCATATTTCTCCATATATTTCTTCTCATGTTTTGCGCTAAAACGGATGTGCAATAATCTTTTGCATTGATACCAATTATGGATCTTTTCTTTATGAGAACCCCACCAATGTGCAGGTGTATATTTCAAGGAAATATCCAAAACTGGTAACCTCCGGATTTCCAAAAATTCTAACTCAAACATTGTTAAAAATTCTTCTAAATCATTCCGACCGTAAAAAAATGGAGGTTCTCTTACCTCTGTTCCAACCCATCTTAGTGAACACGTCATTCTTGCACATCTTCTGGTAGATATCTCATGTTAGCACTATTGACAATTCTCCAGTCCTATGTCAAAATATGAAGAACAAGAATTAATACTTCTCCAACTAAGCATTCCATCTGATGTTGGGTTAATGTAATATTCCTTGCGCACGGTAGTTCTATACAACTGGTTTATATCTTCTGTTGTGAATTTCTCTGTCATAGGTTCAACATATCTTCCTCCTTATGAAGGATATAATGGTGCAATAACTCTATATTCTCCTGATTCAAAAATCATTTTCTTGGTTTTCCAGTTGACGATGGCCTGATTTTCAAATGCCCAATCCAATCCTAACAATGTTGGATAGGGTGTAGTATTATCCACTATATCAATTACCTCAAAGTCTTCCTTAGTTCACACAACATCTAAATCCACTGGTATTCCCTTCAATCTACCAATTGGTATCACCCTATGTTGATTTTCCAATTTTAGTTGAATAGGTGAATATCCCAATGTAGGTTCCCCCATACATTCCCATGTTTTTTTAGACAAAACATTTACTTCAGACCTCAAATATAATATGATGTCACCCATGTTAAAGTCTCTAATATTTAAATTCAATCTGAAATCCCTATTTGTTCTTGTATTCCTACGAACATGATTTACTTTCTTATGTTCTAGTTGTATCTCTTCTCCATAATTCCATTTTTTTATCAGACCTTGTAACATTTGTATAGATGATTTATCATTCAACAACTTCAAGAAAGACCCCAAAATGTTTCTTAGATTACTTGCTTGTTTTGAAGACTGATATCTATTGGTATCATCAAATATATGAGGCATATCATATACTAGTACATTATCTCCTTGCTTTGTACCTGAAGTAGAAGCAACATTCTTCTTCAAAATTTATTGTTTGGTCTCCTTGAATGTCTCCTTTTCTTTCCATGCATCAAAATTTTGTTGAGGTGTTTTATTCTTTATGACCCACTTGTGTTGGTTCTGATCCTTCTTTGCTTCATATGCTCCTATCTTGGTTCCACCTCGAGTAACTATGTTGATATTTTTCCCATCATCTTCTCTAGTTTCTGCGGCAATCCATTGAACATTCTGGTTAGTCTGATTCATATTTTCTTGTATCTTTATCAAAAGTGTTAGATAATATTCTATAGCATGATCCATTGCGTAATAGTACATACATGTCATTGGTGGTAGTGGAAAATCCCTTTCATAATGTCTAGTTTGCAAACAATTTTGACAGGTTATTGGGCCTCTTCCTCTTCTAAATCCTCCTCTTCCACGTCCTCTTCTAAATCCTCCTTTGTTTCCTTGATTATCCTTTTGCAATGTATTATACTGTGGTACTTGATTATACTGATGTGGTGCTGCAAACTGTTGTGCATTATTATACTGTGGTGGCGCTATAAACTACTGCGCGTTATTACACTACTATGCATGTGGACCTATCATTGGTTCAGTCTACATCCTATATGCATCTGAGGTCCTCTCCTTCATTTCCAAGGTTCTACAGTCCTTTTCCTCATGTCATACAAACTTGCATAAATTGTGGAATGTACTCTTAGGAAATGTTTGGCACTTTTGCATCATGGGACAATGATAGGGATCATGTCCATGTGTTCTACATATTTCACACCAGGTCCTCCTGTAGGTAAGGGATTCAACAATCCTACTCCCAAATACTGTGTAAATGTTGGGCACTCATTTTTATGATGTTCTTTTGTTCTACATAAGGTACACCAGACAACTTCCATATTTTCCTTGCCTTTGTTATGATTCAACTGAAATGTCAAATTATTGAGATCTACTCTCAGCTCTTCTACAACTGGATCTGTATGTTTATACCGATTTTATTTCAATTGCAAGGTTGCTTGCAGAGCCTCAACCCGAGTCTGGAACTTYTGTTGCTTCAATGGATATTTAAGATGTGAAAATAATGAATTAATGAATAAGTGTCTATGTTGCATATATGTGATTGGGTATTTCAACTTACCTTTCAATTACTTGAACTTSTAGTCAATTTCCCAAACCAACTCTCCTAGATTTTGTTTTATTCCTATCATCTCATTCATGTATTGATCTTCCAAACTAGGTCATTGGAATTCATTTATTAGTGCCTTCTTTACATCTGCAATGGTTGTAGGTGCTCCTTGTGGGTTGTTTACTGCAAGGCCCATATACCAGTCCAGTGCACAGTCTCTGAATGTAACTGCAAGCTGTGCTACTTTTGTATCTTCATTCGTGATTTTTTTAGCTTCCTAAATATTCTCACAAATAAATAAATGCTTCTTTGGGTCCTCCAAACCTTCTCCATGAAACTCTGGTAATTGAATAGTCAGATCTTGTCCTTCCATTGTAAAATTTGTTGTATTGCCTCTGCGCGTTGTAGATAAATGACTACTTCTAGTTGAATTCATACTTCCACCTGAATTTCCATTGGACCCTCATATTACTAAAATACTTTTTCTACTGATTGGTGGTTGTCTAAATGATTCTTTCTCTTCAGATGTCTTAGTTTCACATGGGGTTGTGGGTTCCACACTAATTCTCATCTGGAATGGAGAGCCTTCTTCTAGACCAGACCCTTTAACTATGGTTTTTCTCTCATATGTGGTGTGCAAGATTTCCTTAATCTGTCTCATAGCATGGATATCCTTTACCCCATCTTCATCACTATCCAAGTCCACTTKCTCGACTACTGCCCTCTTTTTCCTATTGATYTTATACTGGTAGGGTATTTCGTTGCACGYTGTTCTCAATATTTCCATTATTTTCTTTATATRATATTCATCCATCATAATGGGGTCCATTTATTCCTTCTTCTGACCTCTATCTAGGTCCTTCTCCATATCTCAAATCTTCCTTAGTGCKTCCCCCAGTCTCCCCATGCACATAGAGTGATTTAGTTGTCTGACTCCATTGTCATCACTCCTTTATCATGCAGTAAAATCTTGATTGACGTGTAAAGTGATCTAATGTACGTACCACTCGGAACCTTCAAAAAATATTWCTTTGCAACAATGTAATACTTTGCAGTATGGACTGCAAAATCAATAATAAATCTTGCAATAATGTTGTCTAGCCATAAATCCACTGCATGCATGAATTTATTATTGACTTTCTCTAGCTGCGCAATATTATCAGTAGTCCACTCTACTAACCTTATCCGATTAGTTGGGTGATTATCCTTCAATATCAATATCCATTCCTGCAACAGTTATGAAAAATAGCAGAAAAATGCCTCATGAAGATCAGTAAAAACATACCTTTCCAAATATTGGCGTAGAGTATACTTATGGTTTCTATTGTCCTTCTGCACGAACTCGAGCTCTTTTGTTGCTAACCATATTTAATTTTACTTCTTAGTTAGATTCCATGGTCCTTCACTATCCTTCTCATCAAATCCCCTCCAATCTGTTCTTCTAAGTTCCAACCGGAAGAAGAACCATTTGTTGGTTGTTTAGGCTGACCCGAGTTCTACTTTAGGTTTCCAACAAAACCATGGAAACCATCGACCCTTCTAGAGACCAKAAGGAAAYATTATGCACAGAGTGGACAATGAGGTCTCACCCAAGATGGATTTATGGGTGACTGCAGGACCCAKATGTATGCAATCTTGGAAGGGATGCTTCTTTGGGGATKTTAGACATTATTTTTACTTCAACATTGATCCAGGTGGATATTTGTGGCCACCCACCTGTTCCAACTGGCTCCTCTTGTCATTTTTTAGTACATCAAGTTATTCTGTGCTTCTTTGTAATTGAGGATTCTACATTTCCAGGGCTGTCTGAAGCCCTACACATCTTCCAGGTGGATACTGGTGGCCGCCCACCTAATCCAACGAGATTATTTTGTATGTTTTCTTGTTAGCACATCTTGATGTACTTCTAGGGCTATTTTGGGCCCCTACATAGTGTTTTTTTGGCTTGCCACAGTCAAACTGTAGATAGAGTTAGAGTTTGACGACGTAATGTGTAGTTCTCGAAAAACACCTTTCCAATGGGCTATCACGCACCTAAAATGAAGATCATATGAAAAAGTTACGACCTCAGGAATTTAATGTACTAACTTACCCAAACGGGGCCCACATGAATTTTGACGTTTCATCTCCTAGGATTAGGTTTTTGGATGTCTATGGTTTTGGCATTCATGTTTATCATAAACATTCCTTCATAGCCTCATTGTAACCATCTTCTAGCGAATGAGCGTAGCAGTCACATCTCTCCTAAAAGATAAAGATGCCACCATTCTAACAATTCTTGCACTTTGTATTTTTACAATCTCTTTACAATTCTTTCATTAATAAAAATAAAGTATTGGTATATTTCTTTTTTTCTGGTAAGTTTCATGAGTATTTCCTTGTAATTTCCCTGCTTTAATTTCGTTCCGAAAATAAATCCGGATCAGTGGTATCAGAGCAGGCTTCTCTTGATTATTTTTCAATGCATGTCCCTGATGAGGTCCAAGTATAGCCAGTTGGGTCTCGAGTTTTTATCTGTTGAGGAAAATCACTCTCGCACACCCAAGAAACCCTCGATGGAAGTAGAAAATAAAGAAGGTGGAGCATAATATTCTATGAACCTGTTTCTTGAGCAAGCTCTCGCGCGACAGAGGGACGAAGTGATGGATAATTTTGCACACATTCTTCAATGCCTGCCGCTAGCAACATGCACATATTCATCAAGCAACCATTTTGGAGGAACCTATCCCTTCAAGGTACAAGTTAATTTTGATATTCCCATATTTGAAGGTCAGATAGATGCAGATTCCCTAGAAAAATGGTTAAATATATTAGAAGGTTATTTCTCTGTTCAAAAAATTTTCGATAGGGAAAAGATCACCTTCGCACTCCTCAAGGCTCTCCCATATATCAAACATTGGTGGGAAAATTACTGGGACCAGAGTTCCATAGAGGAATCTGGAATATATGGGGCCAAGCCCAATTGGGATTTTTTTATGGATGCGGTCAAAGAACAGTATTATCCTCATGTTGGTTTTCCCTATTATATGGTGCGCAGTCCTTTTTTGATCCCTTTTCTAAATGTCTTCCTTGATTGTTGCATTGTTCCCCAAAATGGATTGCACCAACACCAACCATAGCTATCCTATATGAACCACTTTTGAATCCTTTGCACATTTAGGATAACATAAAAACACAAAATATAGTTGATTTGTGTTTTTTTAAATGAAGTTTAAGAACCCGATAGACTTCAATTGTTGTAATGTTTAAATTCAAAAGGGATACAATACCCAAAATTGAGGAGGAGGAAGTTGTGATTAGATTTCTTTCAAACACTACAAAATTTTTGAAGTATGGTTAACCAAAGCCATTCAAATCAAGATCAAAACAATGTGTCTTTATTTTTAAAAACAATTCTAAATTATTCACTAATAGGTATCTATTAAGGACATTACTGTATTTTTTTATGCTGTTCAAAGTTAGTTTATGTTAACATATTGATTCATAAACGAGGGAATTATAGCCCATGTGTCTCACTAACACATATCTCTATAGAAATACAATTCAATTATCTACAATTTATAATTTTAACTTCTTTTTTACTACTAGTCAATAGGTAGTAAGAGAATAGTTTTGATATTTGTGTTTGAATGAGAAAATAAAGATAGTTGTGATAAATGGACAAAGCAATTAGTGTTCAAATATACACTATACAACACTCTTAAATCTGATTATGGGTTGAATGTATACTTTGTCACAACACTCTAACTTGGTTATGTTAGCTAAATGCATACCTTGATATTCAAATGTGCATGCACGTCACTTCTACAACCACTCATTTGCTCATTTAATTTACACAAGCAAGACACAGATCAATTAAGACTCAACAAATTAGACATAGTTGTAAATAATTATCTCACTAAGCCAATGCTCAAACAATTCACAATACAATGTAGGTAAATTCAGCTACAATACTTACTAACTTGAGGCATTTGGGTCTGAATAGAATAAGGAAGGGATAACATATAGATTTGAAGATAAAACTAGGGAGTGTAGATAACTATCCCAATCAATCCTAACTACAGAGGATTCAAACCCAAAGATTGACCTTAAACCATCTTTTATTGCTTATAATTCATCAAAGAAACACACATCACATAAATACCATTGGAAATCGATTTGATGCAATTTCCATTTATTAGAGAAACCACTAAAAAAAGCCTTATTTGTTGTCCATTGGTGAGATTGTTATCATATTAACAACAAAAGAGTAGTGAATTCATTTTCATTTAAAAATCAAAACATTCGGCCACATGAAACTAAAACCACCATGTACAGAACATATTTTTACCTTAGAAACCCAAATGGGACATTTGATGGGGATTTTATTAGGATAAGGAAATAGCTACAATGGTGTGGGTTATACACATATTTTGTGTATCATTACTCATTGGAAATATAGTAGATTCCTTTATCTCAAGTACAACCTTTGAACTATAAGCAGGTTTCTTCTCCCAAGTCCTTCATGCTTCTACAACTACCCTTCCTCTCCATTTCCTCTCTATATCCCTTGGTTTTGGTTCTTTGTTATCAAACAAGGCCCTCATTTGTTATAGAGCTACCTTGAAATAACAACCATCAAGGTGAGTCATTTCACCTTCTTTAAGTCCTTTTGGCCTTTTGTCTTTAAGTTTATTACGAAATTCAAACTTTTCCCACAATTTATTTTTTAGAAATTTTGGAACGAGGATTAAATTCAAATCAAACCTCCCCATTCACGGACTTTTGCTCCCCAAAATATTCAACTTGAAGATGCAACATGCTATTCCAACACACTTTTTCTTGGTAGCCTTGCAAAAATTCCATCTGTTATTGAAGAGATATCTTAAGTGGTATATTTTGATCCGGATTGGATCATTATATTATTTTTCATCCATATCGATGCCTTTATAGTGAAAAAAATGGTGGAATAATCTTGTAGGGACATTTTAGTGGTAAATCCTAGTTGGAAAATTGGGGTCGGGAACCTTTCGAGGCCATTTGAGGCATCAAACGACATTGTTTGGGCAATTTTGAGGCATTAAATGGATTTTTTTTTTGTTCCAGTGTTCAAGACTTGTGCACACACCCATGCCAATGTTCTACACTCTGAGACCTTTCCAACGATTGGTCAAACTCCTCAATTGGATCTTGTATGAAAAATTTATTTCTTCCACAAGTTGACCTACCATGTTTACCACCATGGTATTAGAGGATGCCATGCCAACTCCCATTAATCACACATATAGGGATATCCATGTATGTAATTTCAATAATATGCTAGAAGTTCCAAAACCCTATCATAACTGAGGGTTGAGGAAGTCAAAACCCTACCCCTAGATAGCTCTGTTGTAACAGTGCAGAACAAAAGGAAGAATCTTATCCCATGTGCGTGGATGCTTGGAATTGTACATGTGCAAGATATGCATAATCATCCTATTGATGACCTCAGTTTGGCCATTTGTTTTGGGGTGGAAGCAAGTGGATTCGGTGATCTTGGTGTCCATCCATGAATAGAGGCTCAAACATAATGTGTTGAGGAACCGATTGTCTTTATATGAGATGATGGTTTGTGGTATCCCAAAATGTACCCATACTCATTCGAAGAAGAGCTTGGCAGGGCCCTCCACTATGATTCTTTTCTTGCAGGTGGCCAAAATCACCATCTTGGAAAATTGATCAACCACCACAAAAACATAGTCCTTTCCCTACTTGGTGGAAGGAAGGCCCGACATGTAGTCCATAGAGATGGATTGCCAGGGCCTGTCAGAAGTAGGCAGATGTGTGTGCATGCCTTGTTTCTTAATGGATGGTTTGTAAATGGAGTAGGCCATGTAGGACATGATATAATTATTGACATATTATCGAATTTTCGGCCAACAGAAATGTTGCTGCAACACTGCCACTGTCTTTTCTACGCTGAAGTGTCCTACCACCCGACTGTAGTGAGCTTCCAAAATTATCTTCAATCTCTCTCTTGATGGGATGCATAGATGGCCCAGGTGGCACAAAAAACCATATTGAAGATGGAAATCAATGAAAATTGTGTTTGTACCCAACATATGGTATGTAGTGGCGAAGTCAGGATCTCTCTCGTAGAGTTGGGGCCATCCAGAGGTCTCATGTCTGCAAGAGTCTAGCACTGTAGTTAGTGTTGCAATTGGAGGTTGACTCAGGCAGTGAGTGATGCGGTTGGTGCTCCCTATCTTATACTTGATGTTGAGATGGAACTGCTGCAAGTATGCAGAACACTTCTGATGGCGGTCATTCTATAATTTTCCTTGTGTCTGCATGAACTGCAGAGGCTTATAATAAGTGTGGATGACTGTCTCCTTGAGAATGTAATTCCTCCACCAATGGTAGGATTTTAAAATGGAGTACATTTCTTTGTCATAATTGGGGTACTTACGAACAATATATGATAGTGTCTCACTATTATAGGCCATAGGATTTCTGTGTTGAGTGAGAACTGCACCCACAACATATTCTGAAGAATATGTCTCAATCTCAAAAGGCTGTTGTAGGTCGAGTAATGAGAGAACCGGGGTTGAGCACAAGCACTACTTCAAATCATTGAATGCTTTCTGTTGCGACTGGCCCCACAAGAAATTTTCCTTGCCATCACCTATGGTCACTTGTCTAAGGTCCCAAGAAATGTTGGAGAATCCCAACATGAACTTGTGATAGAAATTGGTAAGGACTAGGAAGATCCGAAGCTTGGTGAGTGTGGTTGGGGTTGGCTAGTCACAAATGATGTGGATCTTGGATGGATTGACATGCACTCCATGCTCATCAACAATATAGCCTATGTACTAGACTTTGTTCATGTAGAAGGAGAATTTTTCCAAATTTGCATATATCTTGTGTTTCCGCAAAGTGTGTAGAACCTACTGAATATGCTGCAAGTGTTCCTCCCAACTCTTGTTGAAGATGAGGATGTCATCCAAATTCACTACCAAAAAATAATTGGTGAAGGGACGAAATATATCGTTTATCATCCTCATGAAATTTGTTGGGTCATTCATCAAGCCAAAGGGCATGAACATTCATTAAACAGACCTTCTTTGGACTTGAATGAATTTATCCATACATCGGTCTGTTGTATTGGGACCTAATGGTAGCCGAAATTCAAATCAATCTTTCTGAAGTATTTGGGACATGGTGGCATGATAATCGATGCATATTTTTCAAGTTCCATCTTTCTTCTACACAAGATCGATTGGGATTCCACAAGATGATGAGATTGGTCATATTTTCCCCTTTTCGAGCAACTCTTGGATTTGGCGCTTGATTTCCTCATTTTCTGACAAAGAGCGGTGATAGACTGGCCCATTGGGTAGCAGTGCATTGGGGGTCAGATTGATCGAATTCTTGACCTGATAGTGAAGAGGTACCCCAATGGGCGAGGAGAATATGTCTTTGTATTCTTCCACTCCCTTATTCACTTTCTTATGCTGCGTGAAGAGACCTATTATAGAGGCCATGACTCACCTTCCTCTAGTTCATCAGGTTCACTATGTTCGATCTTGGTGGTATCAATGTTGGCACTAGATTCTGCACCAGTGATCTATCTCCCTTTCTATGTTTTTGACTCAGATTCAGAACCCACATCTGATTCAGAGGCTTTCACCTCGACCAATAATGACTACTTTGAGCAACATTCAGTGGTGTTATTCCAGGGGATCTTATAGAAATCGCACCACTTCCCAGTGTCTTTCTTTGTCTTTCCATTGGACTTCTTTGTTTGCAACTTAGACTAGTTGTACTAAGGTTGTCCATCCTTTCTCTATCATGTTTTCTACAGGTTGGGGTTACCTTTTCCCTGCTTTTTCCGTGAGGGGTTTGCAAACCCAAACTACTGCATCTTTTGTTTATGCTTCTATTTGATTTTGACATCATATCGATAGGTCATACCCAAGAAAAAAATGTACAAAAAATTTGTTTATGTGTAGATATATCTATGTAGACTGCCATGGTACTTTAAAAATATATGTCACTCAGAGTCTTTGATACCCAACTTGGTGCGCAAGGTATGGAATACATTGGTGAACTTTGACACTGTTTGGTCCATTTACTGCCGCAATGTGATCCATTTTGTATATACGTCATCATAACTTACAACAAGGTAGTATTATTCCTTAATAACATCCCTCAAATAACCCCAAGTGGGTGTGAATACAAATAATGTAGATTCCTACAAATAATGTAGATTCCTCTGTTGCATTTTTCTCATAGAAATTCTCCCACCAATATTTGACATGGCAGATGACCTTAAGGACCCCAAACATAATATTTTCTCTATCGAAAAAGTTATAGATAGAAAAATACCCTTCTAGAAGGTTTAATCATTTGTCTACAACATCTGCATCTATTTGAACTTCAAATATAGGAATATCAAAATTTATATGTACCTTGAAGGGGGTGGGGCCTCCGCTTGAGGAAGATGCATCGCCTATTGGTAGTCTCCAAATTATTTGCGCAAAATTATCCATCATATCATTCCTCTATCATGTGAGGGATTCCTTGAGAAAAACTTTAAAGGAATATCCTTCCCCATAATCTCTGTTTTCTTCCCCCATGGGTGACCATCGGGTTCGGCGAGGCCGATCTTGCAAAGTCTCAACTGGTTCGAGTCCCAACTTCTTATACCCCAACCTCATTGGGGACATGCGTAGAGAAACAAATGAAGAGAATACCACTTTGATACCACTGAGCCGGATTTATGAGTGGAATGAAATGAAAAATAGATCTATAACATTAAAACATATATACAATGAACAATAATAAAGATGAAGTGAAACTTAACTTCTATTCAATAAAGAAATCTTCTAAGACTGTAAAATGTAGAATGAATCAATCTTGCTCGAAT
>JASDQU011247027.1:14923-25730 GCA_032191745.1 Picea mariana | reverse complement strand
TATATATATATATATATATATATCCGCAAGAGTTATGTGTGTATATATTTTAATTGCATGCAATTTGATGTTGGGTATGTTACAGTATGTTCCACAGAGAGAACAAAAGCGTTATCTCATGTATCGTGTCCCATCCTGGGTGGTCGGAGACGTTACACTTCCCCTTCCCTATTAATTTCCTCTTTTCCTACTGCTAGTTATGTGATTTCTAATGCGGGTTCTTGGCAGAATGGGGTTTCTTCTGCCACTGTCGGCAACTCCTCTTGAAAAATCATTTTGGAGTTCTAAGTGAGAGGGACATCATATGAGAGAGGGAATAATTTCCCGAAGTAGGAATAGAAGGAATAATTACCTAGCAAAGGGAAATCTATCGATGAGGGTTCGTTTAGGGTTTCTAGGTCAGTGACAGTATGTTTCAGACACCTTTCCCTATCAATTATGATAATATTTTTATGTCCCTTCAACGGTAACCAAAGGTGAGCCCAGTCTATACTAAAGTATCTATTTAACTTCTCAGACCAATCTTAGATTAATAATAACCTATAAGACTTTGGGATATCTACTACAATGATGTCAATCACTTGCACAAACTTAGGATGTGTCACTATTCTGATCTTACATCTTTGAGGTCCATGAATTTGACCTGGGTTTTTTCTAGTTGTATTACATGTTTATCGCTTTTGAGAGGGACTGCGTTTAGTTTTTTACAAATAGAAAGTGGCATAATATTATAGGATCTCCTGAGTTGACTATACAGTTGTGGAGGTTCTTGTTAAAGACTTCAAATGCTAAAAGGAATGGTGGGACAAAAGGTTTTCCCTTCTTATCTTAAGAGAAATCTTTCATAGTTGGTTTATTCCCTGGATCTGTGGGGACTAGATTTATTCCTGGGTCAGTGCTTGTCGTAGGATTTTCTACTAATTTCAAAGCTTGTGGCAAGAAGTCTTTTTGTTGAGGGATTCTACATAGGTCCATAACTATTATATTAGCCTTCATCTTCTTCAAATATTCAACTATGTTGTAATCTAGCTTGGGTGATTCTCAAGTATGGATGCTTATAGGGATATTACGGGGAGAAAAAGGTGCTTTCAGGTGATCGGGAGTTGATCTTCCTCCTGAAGTTTGGGTAGTAGCAAGGTCATTTGAGACAGTTTGATCTTTACTTTGAGTTTGCACCACCGAGAGCTTTGTGGGTGGTTCTTGAACCTCAAATAGGTTTTCGAAAGGCATAATTAGGTCAGGATCCCATATCATCATGGTGGTATCTTTTGGTGGATCAATCTCTTCCTGATTAGTATCATTCATAACTGAACCGCTCGAATGTTCAGTTAGGGAAACATCATCTATAAATTGCTTGGCTATCAAATTCATGGCATGCACTCATTGAGGGCAGTCCCTTTCAGAGTGGTTTTCCTAGTGATAAGTACAGAAAGAATCAGATGCTACATTTCCAAAAACCAAAATTTAAGTTAGTTGGGGGGGGGTTCAATAGCCTTGAATAGTGGGTTCCTTTGAAAGAAAGGATTATAGGGATTTTGGCCTTGGCTTCCCTCCCCTGCACTTCTTTTCATGTCTATGATTTCGTTTGATAACTTCTTAACCATGCATTGTAGATCCTCTATGTCCCCACTTCCCTTTTCAGGTCCTTGCTCTGTTTGTTTTCCTGGGGGTCTAGTAAGCAATAGTCCTCTCCTGGGAGGAGGTTGGACTCATTTATTAACTAGAGATACCTGGCCCTCTTTACATCCTTTCATTTAGAACTCTATCATTTTGGCTTCTTCAAAATTCTCAGCTAGGGTTAGTTTGGCAGCTCTCTTCACAAACATGGAAATAGAAGTTGGGACAGCATTTGCATATACCTCGATTTGCAATTCCTGAGTAGGTTTAGCTTCGAGCTGGAATTTGTTTAAGATGGTAGTGAATCTTTGATTAAAATATTTGACTCTTTCCTTCGAACTCATAGTGGTAGTGAACAACTCAGCCATCAGAGCTCCCATAGTAGTTTCTTCTACAAACTTATCTAGAAATTCCTTTTGAAACTTTGTCCAACTAGTTATAGATCCTACAGGCAAGTTAACATACCACGTGGAAGCCTAGCACTAATATGTTAACTGTACTGATACGTTAACCATGTGAGTAATCCAATTACTGACTGAGATAAAAATTATCAAAAGAAAACATGCATGTGATAAATAATGGAAAGTAAAATAATTCACTCAATTCTAATCATTCATCACATAATAACATAACGATTCATTTTTAGCATTAAAGAAATAATTGTAAAACATTGCATTAGATAATTTATCAATAGATTTAATAGCTCTTACTCATTACTACATCAACTCATGAGACAAGATAGGAAATATTTCTTCTCCACATCCAATCATACACGCATTTGATGAAAACTTAAACTTGTCTCTAATCCAGAAGGACTTCTCAATTAAAGGTAGCTCCAAAATAATTCTTAACAAAACCAAAAATGAGAGTTTCTTGCAAAAACCATCGACCTTTAACTAATTGGTTGATGCTCTTATTTATAACATAAAATTAACTAAAAGTAACGGCTAAAGTGAAGATAAGCAAAACAAAATTCGCCATGTGGCATTCTCTCCTAGCAGTTTGTCTAAGAGTCATCTTAAGATATCACTTTAAAAGGGTGACTCTTCTTGTACTCTGACCACTTGATGAACAACTCCTCGAAGGTGTTGGCATATGGGAATCTATGTTGTTCCATCGGGGCTATGTAAATATCTCTTATTTCTACTGCATGTCCCCAATAATTGACTAGATTGGCACTTAACTGTTGCAGCATAGCCCAAGTTTTGATCGGGTGTTCCATAAACCATCGCACCTTCCCTGGCGCCATGTCTGCCACCTTTTCTATTTCTTCCTCCCATGCCGAGTCTTGCTCGATGTGTGATTTGACTATGTCACGCAGGTCGACAAAGTCATCGGGTGTTCCAAACTCGGGGAGTTCGACGTCTTTCATCACTTGATTGATCTCGATCTAGTGTTTCTCGCACTTGGCCCATTTCTCTTGAATTTATCGGTGTGGTTCCTGAGACATTTTTTCCCAATACTCGGCCAACTCCTTTATGCAATCAAGACTTCTTTCGTTCAACACCCGAATGTCGTGTTCTTCTTTATCTTGGCCCTATTGGACTGCACCAATGTAGTCGACTCTCTCCACGGCTTGTTGCACTTTCTCATACCACCGCTCCATATCTTTTCATGATGCAAGTGCCATGAGGGTGTCCTCCTGGAGCTTGTCTATCCTTGCAGTGAATAGGTGCCGCTCATCTATGAACTTGCTATAGGCCTCCTTGAATTCGCTCCTGAGGTACACCACGGCTTGTGTGGTGTCATGATAGTACTTAGCCAAGTGGCACAATTTTTCTAGTTCCTTCAAGGCAGCAGCCAACTCCTTTTCATCTCTTTTATCTCTATCCAGGGTGGCATCTATGATTTTCATCCCTGCACCAATGAGTTCAAACGTCTTATCATGCTCTGTGTTGATCAGATGTTCCTTTGTAGTGATGAGGATGGAGCGATCTAAAGTGATCCTCCTCTTCTTGGTGGTACTCTGGATGGTAGCCTTCCTCTTCCAATCATAAGCTATAGCATGTATGTCATCTACTTTGTTCACGAGTTCGAGAATCTGTTGATCCCCCCATGTAAGTGTATTACCCAGACTTCTGTTAGTGTACAATTGTTCAAGACTGGGTTCTTGAACTTCCTCGTTGTGCTCCGAAGGCCCGGATTTTGTTTCTTGCTCATCAGAAGTTTGAGTATCGATTTAAATAGAGGTGTCGGGGATAGACTCAATACTTACTTGTTCATCGGTCATTGAGACATTGATTTCCTGTCGCAGGACTCCTTCGTTTGGCTCATCCGACCCCGGTTCGTCCTTCATACTATCTTCTTGAGTTTCCAGCGCATCGAGTAGCTTAGTGTCTAAGACACTCTCGGCTTCTTTTCATTTATGTGGGACCTCTTGAATTTCGGCATCAGGGATAGGAGAATATGTCTTCTGAGGTCCCTTTTCTTCTTCGATGTGCACAAGGGTCCCGAGAGATACTTCTAGGCTCTCATGATCATCATAGATTTTTATTAACTTGCAGAGGGGATCTGATGCACTTTTTTCCACTGATACCTCGACTGTCTCCAGCTGAGCTAAAACACTTGTCGATGATCCAGATGGTGGCGTTGTGAATTCAGGGTCATCTAACCTGGCGATTTCATCGATGTTTATCAGTTTAGGGTCATTTGGGCCTATCTTGATTTCCTCTGGATTGTCGATAGGGAGCATTGTCATCCTAATGAGGTATGGGTTATCTCGCATCTGATCCATTATTTGTTGTGCCTGTTCCATCATGAGTAACCCTCTCTCCCACGCGTCCTGAGTCATAGGGAAATTTATTTCTTGTATTCAGGCTACCAGGGGAATCTCTATTGTTTCGGACGCTACCTGGGGGGATTCTACGGCTTCGACTGCTATCATTTCTTCTTTGGCCCTAAGGGCTCCTTGAGTCAATTGTTCTATGATTTATGCCTATTCATCCAGGCTCATGGCTTTGAACTTGGTAATTCTGGGGTCGACCATCCTTGCCACCAATTTATTCCAATCCTGAGCATTTTATGTGAAGACCTCATCTTCAAACTTTTCATGGGCGTATGGCCAACAAGACGACACTTGAGACGCATGTTTCAAGACTAAACCCTTTGGGTCATGTTTGTAGAAACGGTCGGTTTGGAATCGGAATTCCAATTGGCTTAGTCCTTCTTTCTTGGCCTGAGTGGTGTCTTTCACCATGTAGAAGCCTACATGGAAACCATAAGGTATAAATTATTGCTTCTTATATTTCACTAGAGTAGCGTTGTAGCCTTGCAGGATGGTCTGGTAACAAATTTCCCCCACAACAAGCCGGTCAGGGACGTCCATGGGTAAAAGGTGGGGTGCTCTGGTGGCCCCGAAAACTCTGATATAGGTATCGTGCTCATCCAGATACCAGTGTCTGACCTTAGATATTAACCTTTTGGTCACAACCGATAGTCTTGGACATTCTTTCTTGAAAAGAATAAAATGAATGTGAGCGATGAATTCATCGTAGATGAGGGAGTAGGATTTTTTTTACCTGTTTTCCCATAAGACATTGAAATATACATGGACCAGGAGTTATTTAATGTGCCATATTAATTTCATTCCGGCAAATACATTTATGGCATAGATGACGTCCAATAAATAATAATCCATGTAGAAGGATGGAGTCTCTCCTTCCTTCGGCGTCTGAGCTTGTTGAATGCAAATGCCTAGCTGCATTGAAATGATGGAACTCCAGTTAAAACCTCTCCTAGAAATGTCTATAGTGTAAGACAGAGGCATCCAAGCCTCTGAAAACATGGAACAATCTTTCTCCCCATACAACAGGGAGATGAGGGCCATTAGATAGATATACGGCTCCCTTAAGTTGGTCGTTTGGTACCATCCGGAGGTCCGATTGGTTTACTTTTTATCCTCTCTCCACCATGAATCCATCACCCAGCCAGTGTCATGGTGCTCATAAAATTTGACAACAAAATCGGTGTTCAATTTCTCTTCCGGGTCTCTGAGATTGTAATAATTCTGCACTTCTACTGGAAGGAAAACCCCGACACACTCACCATTGTCATCATTGATCATGCACTTTTGTGTGTCTGTGTGGTCGATGAGCCACTTTAGGAGTTTTATGCATGGGAAAACTAGAGTTCTGCTCGCCACCATGTGCAGGTATGATTTTCAGATATTTGGAAAAACTTCATCGTCGATCTTTCTCATATCAGGGTCGTTGTGCGGGATATAGTCCAGGAATTCTTCCTGACTGGTCTTCTTGAAGAGTTCTCCCTAGTGCGAGAGTACCTCCTTCCCCCTTGTGTTTTCCTATGTGTCTCCAAAGACTGGAGGTTGAGTGAAAATATTCTTGGTGGACGTTTTGATGATTGGTTCCGGCCTTGGAGAAAATTCTAATTGTTTTGTTGGCCCTGGGGACGAGCCTTCTCCCACCTCTGGTTCCTTTATATTAGGCACTCTCGGTGATCACCTAGTGTTTGGGTTTCTTGGAGGCATTGTTCATGCAAATAAAAATAAAAATCCTTTAGGGCATGTGCACAAAACGACATTGGATATATGAAGTGAAAACACAGAAAATCCAGACTGGTACATACCTGTAACGCTTGCTAAACTTTGTAGTTTGATACTCACGGGGGGGCTCGGAAGCTTTTGAATTGCTTGTATCGCTCCTCTGGATTCTCTGAAAATCCTTTGTGCACAGAATGATCTTGTTTAAAATGGATCAAGAGGCTTTAATGGGGAAGAACTTACCGGTCATATCAACCAATTGATTCAGGTGATGAGTGAAACTCAAACAAATCTACCATTGAATCTCTGCAATTTAATTCGTCATGGGTTGACGGCAGAGGGGAGGAGGGTGATGTATTATATCGGTAAATTAAAATGGTCCTTTTGATTCGCGCATGAATTAGCAACTAATGTGGGATTTGGAATTAATTATTCCCTTAAATGCTCTGGATCGCAACGTATCTAGCACTAAAATGTCCCATCATGTCTCTTTCCTAGTTGGTGGATCGGGGTTCAGCAATGTGTTACGGGTGTTTTTGATGATGTTCTTCCATGAAAAACCTCCAGCGCTGATCAATTTCATCGTATGGTGCTGACATGGAAAGACTAGCTTGGGACACGTGGCAATGGAAGTCGTTTACTTAACTCATGAGTATTAGTCAGAGTCGGGACTTTCCTCCAGTGGTGAATTCTTAAACTAAACCTGGGATCACCGATGTCGAAAAGGTGTCGGGGATTAGTGATTGGGGGAAAACCTATCGCATATTTTCCTTTGGGTTAGCGTCTTCGAAAAAATGATGATGCCAAAACTCTTCGGGAATCGGTGATTGGGGAAAAATCCTCGGCATGGTCACAATTTTCATCATGACGGATTTGTCCAATTCCGACAAGCGTGTCAGATATTGGCTATTGGCAATATCATTTCTTTATTTTTTAATGTTTACTCTCTTAACCTTTTACCGACGCCGAAGGGGATCGGTTATCAACGATATCCTTGTGTGATGCTTGTCGCGAAAGAAAACTTTATTTTGCCGATGCCAGTGAAGATCGGTGTTCGGCAACTGCGGTTTGTTCGACTAACTTTCATTCATCCTTTAATTCCTTCTGATGTCGAATTTGGGCGCATCGGGTGAAATGTTTTGGCTGTTGATTCTTTATTTAAAAAATTAAGCCTTTTTAATTCATGAGTTTTCATAGATTCAAGCAAACTTTGAAAGACTTAATGAGAGTCAAGATGATAATAAAAAGCAACATTTTTCACAATGAAGTTGAATTAGACAATGCAAAATATCAAGTGGTACCCAAAAAGTAAAATTCAACATAGGATTTTTAGGGTGTGTTGAGTGCTCAACAAGTTCCTCATGAAGTTAATATTGAATGGCATAATGATATTTTGAATCCTTTGTTTCAATTAGAAGAAGTCAAGCATATCATCATTGATATGTATAACCCTATTGATACGTGCACACTTACCTTTAATGATGATAATGAGTTCAAGGGAATTTCTACATTTTTGAACCTTTTGTAAGAATCTTCTTTGCATTATGATGACCCTATTGCTGATAAGAAGATTGCAACAAATGATATGATAATATTTGATGAATCCATCAACCCTATCTCTCATATTCAAACTTTGAATCATAACCTTGATTTCTTTTATTACACTAACACTTTCAATATAAGATGTAACACTCATCTTGTTGGTTGGCACTCTAGTAAGTTTTCCTTGCACAAAGTTTTCAAAGTCATGGGCCCCGCATGAAAAGAAGATTATGTGTTCCTTTATGCTAAGTGTCATCCTACTTAAGTCCCAATTCATTACTCTTCTTTTCCTTTGTACATAAATAAAATTATATAAAAATGTAAATAAATAAAAAATTTACTGGAAGGGTAGATTAGAGTTTTCGTTTGCTTCAATTCTTTTTTTCATTTCTTTCTCCTTCTTTCATTTATGGTTGCATGATTTACTTCTTTCGTTTATAGTTTTTTTATTATATGACCATGCTTGGCGGAGCAATGGTTAGTGTTTTGAAAGGTTGTGTATATTTGTTTAACTGAATGACCAATTTGTTGGTGGACAACAGGCTTGCAGGTAAATCAAGTTACCTTGCCTCCTCTTTGTGTCGTAATTCCTTTCTTTGTATACCAGAAGCACTAAGCACGATATCCTTGCTTGAAGCAATCAATCAATCTTTCCCATTGTTTTTTTTTTCCCTTTCTCCATCCCCGCCATTTTCAGATAGCTCCAGCAAACACATCATGGATGCTTAGTGTTGGGTTTTTCCCTCAACACACATCCATGACAGTTTACTCAACTTTCTGATCATTTTTTCAAAGATCCAAAGAGTTTATGTTTACTTTCTATTATACACAAGACCAAATCTGATTCAAAAAGATCTTTTAAAGACTATGGTTGAGTTTTAAAACATGAGTTCATTAACCAATTAGGAAACTGATGAAAGAGGAAGAATTAATGATGAAACATGGCAGCCATAATAACATATACAGATATGGAAATAAGCATAAATAAACAGCAAACCATAAAAAAAAAATTGATAACGGAGTTCGGCAATCTCGCCTACGTCTTTGGGCCTTTGTCTTAGTGGGTGAGGTTGTCTTATTTATGTTCAAAGCTTCAAAAGTACATCATAAAAGTGCCAAAAAAGTTAAAAAAATGATCTGGATGTGTTCTTCTAGATCTCAAGAACCCATCAAAATTGGTGGCACTGAAAACGGATGAACGAAGCTCCCAGAAATGGCCTGCAAAGTTGCTCTCCTCAATGGATTCCCTGCATAAAAATGGCTTTGGATTTTCAATTCTTCAGCATTTCCCTATTATGAAACTCCCTTAAGGCTGCCAAGAACCTCTGGTTAATATATTCTTGAAGTGGGTAACAAACTCCCAACTTCCCCGCAAGATATTGCCTCAAAAAGGCCCCAAGATCCTCCAAAATTAGACTAAATATCCCAAAATTGGCTGAAAAATCCATTAAAATATTATATTATAGATTAAAACCCACTTTTTGGAAAAATATAGGGCGCAGGCCCCGATCCTCGGGCTCCTGATCACCTAGGCGCCCTCCATGTGGCCCTGGTCTAGTGCTAGCGCGTTGGCCCCCTTATCTGTTGACCCCTGGTCATGTGTTGTGGCCATGTGTCTATGCCCAAGATCCATGCGCCTAAACGGTTTTATCCCCCTAGTTACAAGCTCTTGGTCATGTGCCTTAGTCAGTGGGCTAGCACGATCGATCGAGCGCTAACCCACATATCCGCACTAAAAAGTATAACACAAGGGCATATATAATGGTCACATCTGGTAGGCATCGGGGAGCTGGATTGGAGTGGACCACTCCAATGTTTAATAGTGTGGGTGTATGGTAGTGCCAAAAGACTGTGGGCCGGGGCCTAGCCCCGACCCTTTAACCCTCCGCCTTAACACACATATCACTTTAAATATTAAATGTAGACTATGGTAGTTAAGTCATGTGGGTGGGTTGGTAACCCGGCCCTACCAAATCGTCCACTCGGACCAGAGGTCATAGGTTCAACTCCTCGGGAGTCCATAACAATTTTTCCAACCAATAAACTGGCCAATGGAGGGGTGCCACGTGGCACCATACTATTCACCCACATATATGCCACGTGTCCAGCTTGGATTCATCCACCTGCACCTGCCCAATCAGTGCCATTCTACCTTCCATGTCATTGTACGGTCGTACAACCTATACAGTCATATTTCACGTCAGCACTGTATGGATTGTACGAACTGTACAGTCAGCAAAATTTTGTTTGTTTGGAAAAATGAACAGACTGAGATATATTTTCCATACGACGTACGTTTGAGCCCATTCAAGTTGCGTTGGTTTTGTATCGACAAGGCCTACGCACACGTCCGTTTTGAAGCCATTATGAGCACTGTGATTTTTAGGCCTTACTGGACCCATTTTGGTTCCTGGATCCATTCTGGATCACGCCTCCCCACTAAACACCTTTTGGTCCTCCAAAAGGATACTAACTAGCCATCAATTGTGGGATAGGCCATCCCACTTGTTCTCTGTCTTTAGACTCTGTCCAGTGCACCTGTCTCATCAAGATCAACTGTAAAACAACCATGATAACTAACAGCATATTGTTAGCCATTTGTACTCTGTCACATATTACTGAAGCCACCATCATCCATGTTGACAACATTACTAATGATAACATCATAAATATGACTTCAAATGAGCTAATATGTTTGTAATACTTGCATGACATTAGCTTATCTTGAAGCAAAGTGTGATTGATCTTCCATTCTACAATCATCCCATGTTCTTGCTTAAGATCAATTACTTGATTTGAAACAATTATAGGTGTATTGCTTGTGTGAGATGCATTTCTTAATTGTTCCATTGTTTGAAGAGATGGATTTTATTTTAAGTGATGAGCATGTATAAAATATTATTTTCCTTCTTTAATTAAGTGATATTGATTTTGTTCCTTGTAGAAGATTGCTTTGTGATCATACAAATAAGGATTTCCTAAGACCATTCCACATTCATTGAGTGGCACCACATCACATGTTACCTCATCCACAAACTTAGATGAAATTACAAGCTTTAATGTGCATTGCTTTGTTATGTGCAATTTATGGTTGTTGCTTATCCATTTAAGTGAGTAAGGCTTATGATGCATCTGAGTGTTTACTCCCAA
>JASDQU011247025.1:10194-25685 GCA_032191745.1 Picea mariana | reverse complement strand
TCTCTCAACTGGTGACAAGGCCTTTAGTTGTGCTTGTAACATGCCTGCCTATTGTTTTGCATGTTGGAGTTGCAACTCTAACACCTGTAATTATGGATTTTCCATGAGGATTTCATACGTCTGGGCGCTTCTGGAGCTCAGCTGCTTGTATTTCAAGGCAAAGGCTTTTAGTTGGTCAATTGCACTTTGGGCAGTGGCCTCTCTTAGATCTCTTATTTCTTGAGGTGTCTTAGGCACAGTGCAAAGTTTGAGGTCTGCGATGCACTGTTGAAGTTGCTGGATCACTCCTTCTCGTTGTGCCACCTGCTGTGGAACTCATTCTTCTATCTAGACTTTGATGATCATCACAGAGAAAAGTGCTCTATGAACCAGTTCCTGTACTTTGAGTTGATATGCGAGCAACTATTCCTTGTCTTTCTGTAGCGATGCTTTCTCTTCCTCTCATTTTGCTTAAAGAGCTAGTTTTTCTTGTTTTGTATTACTACATTGTTCTAGCATATCTTTTTGTGCCTGTGCCAAAGCTTGGATAGCTTGTGTTGTCTCTTCCTGAGATCATTGAAGGAAAGATTCAACTTTATTGGTGATCTAGTGCAGTTGGGCTGGCTCATCTCCTCCTATTTCTTTTGTTCCACTTGTCAAGGGTGCAATAGAAATTGTGTGGCTAAATTGTAGTGTCTGCTGCACTTCTCAAAGTTCTCCCTTGATTCAGCTAAATACCTCCTCCTGTTTCACTTATTGATTTTCTGCAATCTCCAATGAAGCATCATTCAATGCAGCTACTAAGAATTCAAAGTCATATGAGGTGAGGGTAGTCTTAAATGTATCCCTAGTAACTTTTCCTTTCTTTTGGGATGAAGGCTTTGGTGGGGTAAACTTCCTTTTCTTAGTTGGATCTTGCCTGTGGGTTCACCCACGCTTAGGCCCACTTTTGTATGTATAAATAGATGTCTAGGCGAAGTAAGTAAGGCGATGGAAGCCTATCTATGTGATGTAAGCTATGTGCTAGTAGTACTCTATGCATGACTGTAGAAGGGTTACAGAGCTAAGTGCAAGTTATTATAGAGATTAGAGAAGGCCTTGTGCTACAACGCAAGGAAGAAGGATCTAGCGAGTTGCGCATATATTTTGTCTTGTGCGCAGAAGGGTTTTTGGTGATTGTGTGTTGTAACTAATTGAAGACACTAATAAATAAGAAAAGTTGGTGGACGTAGCCCCAAGGTGGGGGTGAACCACGTAGATGTTGTGTTGCTCTGCTTTGTGCAATGTATCGATGTGTTTCTATGTGATGAATGTTAGATAGATCTGATGTTGCTTTGTGCCTAATCATTTGGATGAATGTTAGATGTGACCTATATGGATGTTCTTAGTGCTTGAATCTGCTAGATCTAATGTGTTCCTTTTATATTAAGTGTTATTAGATGGTGGATCTGGTTGTATATTACGATACTTTGTAATTAGGGTACATTTGCATTGTTACTAAGAACTGAATATTGATGAAGATTAATTGCTAAGTGATTTGTTAAGTGTTAGAATCACATATCCATGTCCCAACTAAGGTTGTAGACATCTGAGTCCTGCAACCACCCCCACCTCTACCTTGGGTGAGACTTCATCTGCTTCGCAGGTGTTGCCGAAAGGGCCGGTAGTTAGGGTTTTGTTGGTGTGTTGTTGTAGCATTGAACCCTGGGTCTGTCCCTGTGCCAAAAAACCTACTAGTTATTATTTATTTATAACTCTTATTATGATTTATTACTTTTCCCCCTAACTAAAAAGTTGGTTGATGTTTTAGTTAATTTAACTAATGAGTTAGTTCAACTACTTCAACCAATTCTAATTGCTTAAAGAAAAAAGGAAAGGGAGGAACAAGAGGATAGAAGGAGAAGCATACTAAGGTTTTATCTTTGAGTTTATGTTGATATAGTTGAGTTTTCATTCATTCCTTAATTTATCACAAGCCTAATTCTTTTTTATGATAGCGGGCTCTTATTGTAGACAGCAAGATTCAGGGTTGAATTACATAATTCATACACTTGTTTTTAGAGGTGTTGATCTATCTTTGATAGTCTATGTAGACTTTTTTGTTTGTGAATTAGTTTTCATGACTGACAAAGGCTATTGTGTAGAGTTGAGTGGGCAGCAATCTGTGGCAAGCTGATCCATCTTTTAGAGTTCAAATTTTCAATTTTTTGTTAGAGGTCCTTTTGTATGTTCTATCAGGGATGTCTAAGTTTGACTTTGGTCCAAAATTTCTTCACGAAATTTTGTAAAGAGAGTGACTGTATGGTGAATTGGAATGAAATAAAGGATTGATTTATGTCTCATCTATCTTGATTATCATCTTGGTGTCTTTGCTTCTGTCTCTAGATTTATTTCAGCAACTGTTATATTCAGAAATCATATAAATAATGAATTTTTCAGCAAGCTTTATTTATAAAAATACTAACCTAAGCACTTGTAATCAATACTTGTGAGTTAGGATAATAATTTTGATCACTATAAACATAGGGTGACTTTCCCGTCTATTTTTCTTTAGCCAAGCAAAATCTGAAAATGTTTGAGTAAGATCATTTCATATCTTTTCCTCAACACATTGTGAACACTGTGAGAGAACCATGTTAAAAAACTAATTTGGTGTAACACCCCTAGCCACCTTCTAGGAATTTCACTTGAAATAAAAATAAAACTTCTCACTATCTTTCTGATAGTCAAAACTGTCCATACACATGCATAGACCTACTAGGCTATGGCACACTAAGCTCTTTGTGTAACATCATACATATAAACTTAAATAGATAATATGCATTCTACTAATACACAAATTAATGTGTAAATCACAACAATATTCTACAAACAGATTACACTAGAAATATTATAAATATCAAGGCATGCACATGATACATAGCATAAAAAAAAACATAGAAATGGTACTTATATTTTCTTTACAAAAATACTACCAACTACGTGCATACCTTCCACGAACCTCTCAGCCTTAGACCACGTTGCTCATCACTCTTAGCAGTGGGTCACCCCTGAGATGGGACTAAACTCCACCCAGGAAAATGGATTCCTAAGATAGGTTGAGACTATGGGAAATCGCTTAGTACATTAGGAGGGACTCCCTCCTGGGATCCAACTTACGCACACAACTCACAACCTCTAATTCCCCACATGTTTTTCCCACCCCGGGAAGTATACACCTTCATTATTCAACAGTCCATCGACTGCTCCACTTCCCTTCTAGGGCTTCAACAATAGTTTGGATAGGAATTCTCAAAGCTCTATAGCTGTTGTTGAGATCCCTATAGGAGAATTCACTCCCCCAACAATGTCTCTCACCTGGAGAGAGTTGCTCATAGGCTTGACAACCTACTTATTCAATCCACATGCATGACAAACTTCTTCTTTTGTGCAACCCCTAAGTCAAATGGGTAAGGGAAATAACAACAACAGAACTCAGGTGACACAGATGATGGAAGCAAAAAAAACCGTAAAGGCGGGGTATGGATCAAGCAAGTACAGATGTGTGCAAGTTATAGAGGTTGACCATGGAGGAGGTTCAATAATGGAGAGAATGACTTCATGCATGAATGCTCAGTGCCTTTGTGCATGAGTACATGGGAAGCATGGAAAGAATGGTCAATCGAAACCCCACAATGAATTGATTTCCCACATAAATCTGCATGTCCCAAATCAGACACATGTCCTCATGAAGCTCCATGAGCTCCACTCCTCATTTGTTCCCCTTCCCACAAGAACTTAGAATAACAAGGGTTATTTCCATAACCTTAGTATTTTAGGAAAATATATTATAATATTCCCTCGGAGTTAAGCCCTCAATCTTATCCTTTTTTCCTATCCTCTTGGCCCCTTCCCTTTCCCTACCTAGTGGAGCTTAGTCCCCCATAAATCTTTCTTCGTCGTCAGTCTACACACAACGATGTATTTTATATTAATGATATGCATAATTGCATATACAAAAATAGTCTCACTGGCCTTTAGTATCGCATAAGCCACCTAGCTTATAATCACTTGGCTCACCAGCCTACAAAACATGTTTACAACTCAGCAAGGGCTCGGCCTTGGGGTATTACAATCCCCTCCCCTTATTTATGCACTGTCCTCAGTGCATATTATTTACATAATATCAAGAAGATTTCCAAAATCTTTAAAAAGATGTGGGTATTCTTCTAGCATGGCATCTTCATGCTCCCAAGTTGCATCCTCAATACCATACCAGGTCCATTGGAACTTTACAAGCTCTATGGCTCAATTCTAGAGATGCTTGATTTTCCGATCCAGAATGCATACCGGATGCACTTGAAAAGCACCTTCTTGCTCCACCTGAATAACATTCCAATCAATAACATGATTAGCATCAGGTATATATTTCTTAAGAAATGACACATGGAATACATTATGAATGGTTATAGATGCAGATAATGCAAGATTATAAGCTACACTCCCAATCCTTTCTAGGATTTCAAATAGCCCACAATAGCAAACTTCCAATTTGGAACAATTTCCCAACTTCAAAGAACTTTTATTGGCCTTCACTTTCAGAAAAACATGATCACCAATACAAAATTCTCTGTGAATTCTACCCTTATCAACGTAGCTTTTCTGCCTATCTTGGGTAGCCTTTAAATTCTTCTTTATCTTCAACATTTTCTCTTCCATTTTTCTGAGCAAATCTGGCCCAATGACTACTCTCCCTACTGGGTTGTCCCAGCTTATTGGTGTGTTTCACTTTCTGCCATAAAGTGCCCAAAATGGGTTCATCTTCAGCGATGCTTGGTGCCCATTATTGTAAGAAAATTCTACCAAGTGTAGATAGTATTCCCATTTAGATGGTTTTTCCATCACGTACATTCTTAGCATATCCTATATCACTTGGTTCACCCTTTTTTTTTCCCATCAGACTCGGGATGATAAGTTGTGCTGAAGTTCATATTTTTTTTGAACCCTTTGAATAATCCCTTCTAGAAATTCAAGATGAACTTTGGGTCTCTGTCAAACACAATTTTCTTTGGTATGCCATGCAAGTGTGCTACTTACCTCATATAAATATCAACAACATTGGTTTCCTTGTGAGTAATATTCATTGGAATGAAATGGGAAGCTTTAGTAAACTTGTCCACCACCACCATGATAGAATCATGCTACTTGCTTGTTCTGGGCAATTTAGTGATGAAATCCATTGACACCACTTCCCACTTCCACTCGGGAATGGGAAATGGTTGCAACAACCCAACTGGGTGTCTATGCTCAGCCTTGACCTTTTGAAAATCCAAACATTTAGAAATGTACTCAACAATTTCCCTCTTCATGCCTGGCCAATAATATTGGCTTTTGACTGTTGCAATTGATTTCTGATATCCTGGGTGTCCTGCATAAGGTACGCTATGCATCTCTTTCAAGATCATATTCCTCAATTAATGAGAATTGGGTATATAAATTATGTTCATGTACAAGAGAATTTCATCATCTCACAATTTATAATCTTCAACCTTCTATTGCATTTTACCTTGCTATAATTTTGTTACTATCTCCATGTACTGCAAATTTGCTTTTGCAACCTCAGAAATTATCCCTTTAAAATCAATTTGATACATGCTAATGGGCGTAGCATGCATTTTATGCACTCTCCTATTGAGTGCATCAACCACTTTGTTCTTGTTTCCTTTGATGTGCTTGATATCAAAGTCATCCTCACAGAGAAGCTCTAACCATCTACTTTGTCTGGTATTTAGAGTTGGTTGATCATATAGATATTTCAGACCATTATGGTCTGTCCTCAGCTCAAACCTTTTTCCCATGAGGTATTTCCTCCACTTATTCAAAGTATGTACTATGGATGCCAACTCCAAATCATGAGTGGCATATATACTTTCATGCTCTTTCAATTTTATTGATTCAAAACCTATCACAAATCCATTCTGATTAAGGACTCCACCAAGTCCTTCTTTTCATGCATCTATGCAAACAACAAAATCTTAATTCAGATCAAAAATATTTATAATTGGAGCACTAGTTAACAACTATTTAAAATGTTGGAAGTTCTTTTCACACTCTGTTGTCCACTGAAACTTCACCCCCTTCCTTTGCAAGGAAGTAATTGGGTGAGTAATCCTTGAAAACCCTGCAATGAATCTTCTGTAGTAGCCAACTAGACCCATGAAGGATCTAACTTATGTCACATTATTAGGTGTTGTCCACCCTTTAATAGCTTCAATATTTTTGGGGTCCACCATTATCCCTTCTTCGGATATGATATGCCCCAAATAGTAAATTCGATTCTGATCAAGTGAGCACTTGCTCAATTTGGCATACAATTGGTGCTCTCTTAACACTTGTAAAACCATCCTCAAGTGAGGCTCATGCTCTTATTTTGACTTAGAATATACAAGGATTCCATCCATAAGATAATGACAAACTTATCTAAGTATTCCCGGAAAACACCATTCATTAAGCACATGAAAACAGTTGGTGCATTTGATAACCCAAATAGAACCACTATGAATTTGTAATGACCATACCTTGTCCTGAAGGCAGTCTTGTTGATGTCTTCATCTCTGATCCTTATTTGATGGTAACCAGATCTAAGATCAATCTTTGAAAATATTTTTCCTCCCTCAATTGATCAAAGAGGACATCTATCCTTGGCAACAAATATTTGTTCTTTACAGTTACTTTGTTTAACTTCCTGAAATCAATACACATCTGCAATGTCCCATCCTTTTTCTTCACAATTAAAACTAGGGCACCCTAAGGTGACACGCTTGGGTGTATATACCCCTTCTTCAAAATTTGTTCAAGCTATATTTGTAATTCCTTCAACTCTGGTGTACTCATTCGGTAGGGAGTCTTGGATACTGGAGTTGCTCCAAGCACTCTTTGGGGGTTATCCTGGTATCTCCTTAAACACATCCTCAAACTCTTTTAGGACTGCATGATCCTCAATATTTGGCACCTTTTCCTTAAGTGCTTCCTCCATATGAGCTACAAATATTTGGCAGCCCTTCCTGTAACACTTCTTTAGCTGCATTGTTGAGATCTCTCAGATAGTAAATACCCTAGTAATTCCTTGGACTATTCTTGGGTTCCCTTCCTTGTTCAGACAAGTAAATTCATTGTTATGATAGTCTAATATGGCATGGTGTTGGTCCAACCAATCCATACCAATTAGACAACCATATGAACCCAAGAGAAAGATGATAAAATCCTCCTTGGTACTCAACCCATTCATGTGCACTGGACATTATTTAACCAGCTCAACAACTTTTCTCTTGGTTCCTATAGCCAGCTATACCAGCTAATATTTCCTATTCTTGCTTCTTGGAAATTGCAATATTTCCACTACCTTAGGATCTATATAGATATGACTAGATCCTGAATCTATTAAAATAGTAAAGGCGTGGTTATTGATCATACCTTCTACTTCAACCATGTGTAATTGAAACTCTCTTTCTTGTTGTCCAAGGTTGTGTATATCCTTGGTACACTTCCCATGTCCTCCACTATTTCAGCTTGTTGTACATTGTGGACAGCTCTCACTTTATCACTACAGTGAGAGAAATTTGTATACAAATGATCTCCTTTACAACCCCAACATTGAATGGGTGTCTTCCTTGGCCTTTTCCCACTTGTCTCAGTCATTCTGGGCTCTCTAGGGGTTTTTTGTCCCTAAGAAATATTTATGAAGAAGGGTGGCGTGTTCCCCTTCTTTCTCTGCTCCATCTTTAATTTCTTCTTTTCTTCCCAAGCTCTTTGGAAAGTAGGCTTTCCCTTATGTTGATTGTATAAGCACTTGGCTCTTCTTATGGTTTCCTCCAAAGTTTTGGGATTATCATACTAAATTTTATCACTAATGAAAGATGGCATCCCACTCAAGTATCTCTGGGTCTTAACTGTCTCATATTTGATGAAGGACACATACTTCAACAATTCTAAAAATCTCCTTTCATACTCATCAATGGTCATGCTACTGAGTTTCAGTTCGAAGAACTCTTTCATTTTTTTGTCATAATACCTCTTGGTTAAGTATTTCTTCTCAAAATGCCTGTTGAATTCCTTCCATGTAACATTCTTCTCTCTAATGTGTTGCACTTGCACAAGTTGATCCCACCACATGGATGCCTTTCCTTTAAGATGATAAATAGAAATTCTTCCTTTCGCATGTGAAGAATAATTATGCAGTTGGAAGTATTTTCCCATACCCAAAAACCATGTCTCGACATCTTCATCTTTCTTGTTCTCTCCATTAAAGGTAGGAGGTTTGATCTTATTCATTTATCCTCTCAATTCATCCACCCAAGACTTCTTATGCTTCCTGAAAGCATATGGACTTGATATTTTGTGTGCTCTCATATTGGAATGTCCTTGGGAGTGATGGTGTTGTCTGCTACCACTCCTTGATCTTACTTTTCCTGTAGGGGTCCTATGGCTTCCTGATTTGTTGGAGCCACTCTCCTTATCCAACTTATTTTCAAGTATGTCCAAGCTTTGCATTAACTTCATGTTGAAGTATTCATGCTTCTCCTTGGATTTCATAAGCCTTTCATTATTAGCCTTGTGACTCTGGACATATTTATGCAAATTTCTAATGGTTTATGCCATATTCTTGTTATCATCCCTTTCTTCTCCATGTCCATTAGAGTTTTTTCCTTCCATACCCAAATGGACATTCATTCCTTTGATCTCATCTTCCTGACTGTAAGCCTCTTGTTCATCATCCATATCTCTGCACTTTGTGATAACTCTATTTCGTTCTAACAACAGTTAATTATGCAAAAATGTGCAGCCAACAGAACTTTGTCAGGCTAACTATTCTCAACAAATTTACGAAAAATTGAACCATTTCGGTTCAATAATATATATCATAATTCCTTTTACTTATTTCCTGAGAATTTTATAGTTTAGATCCAATGTTCAGGCAAACAGTTATATTCTATTGTTCAATACCTTTCTAATGCATGCTTTCACGTTCAAATCTGAGTCCTGAGCAAAAAGTTATTAATGCAAGACCTCCCATCCTATAACCCTTTTATGCAGTCTTCTCCTATAACTGCATTGTAAATCCTGAAATCTGGGTGCCAAGGGTCATCTTAGCTCTCATATTCTATCACTACTAGGATTGAATATTCACATAACTACAATTTTAATAAAGAGGCATTGAACCTAGTTCTCCTTGTATGCCCAAAGGACCTATAAATTTGATCCAGGTGATCGAGGATATGACCTCGCTCAGTTATTTAGGCGCTAACCTCCTATCAAGGATCGATGATCATGATTGAACCGACATGGAGATCTAAGATCAGCGATAATTTCAGAGTCCCAAATAACACAACGTTTATCTCCTTTCCTGAGTTTTGCAATAGAAACTGCTTTCCTATAGTGGGATCGATGCCACCCGTTTATCTTGCCAAATCTACAGATCAATAGTCTAGGAGGATTGCAAAGGTTAAACCCACATGTATGTTAGTTATTACCCCAATATCCACAGATTCTCTCCACCATAGATCTTACTTGTGGTGATATGATGATCAAGACTCAATTGGATTTTGATCCAATGGCTCCCCTCTGCAACTCCCAGATCTAACGGTTGTTGTGGTTTTCTGTTGAATTCATCCATCGACAGTCACGATCTATTATTTCCCTAGATTGATGGCCCATGTAGCTTCTCCCACCATCCATTTCCTCTAAACGTTGAATTGACGAACTCTCGGAGTCTCATCAGCATCCACATACCAGTGTGCCACATGGTAGTGTTACAGAGTGGACACGTGGCTCCATCCAATAGACGACATGTGTCATGTTCTAACTGGTACGAATGGCATGTGAAAAACACAAATCATTTTGACACATGGCATGCTTAGAATGGGTCCACGTCACCTTGGGAGACGTCTGCATGTCACATCTTTGTGACGCTCCAGGACTTTGGGGCTTCGAGACTCCAGGTCTTCAGAGGTTTCTTCTACATCACCCTTCAAAGCTCCCAAATGCTAAATTTCCGAACAAGTCCACATCACTCATGTTGACATTATTACGTCGTGTCACTACGACACTCTAGAGCTTCGGGCTTTGGAGGATTCCATAACTTCTTCCAACATTTCCTCTGAACGTCAAATCCCCAAACTTATGAACCTTCTAGGGTCCACTTAGTACAAATTTCATCAATTAAGTTGGTGACACATGGCCCCACCATTGAATGACACATGTCAGATTTATATTGGTACAACAGGGACTGAAAAGTACAAAACCTGATGACACATGACATTCCTAGAAGTCCACGTCACCTAGGTGACATCATCATGCCACATCACAATATGTTCTTCGACAATTCATAGCTCTAGCTTTAGAGGATTTCTTGGCTCGGCAAAACGTTCTCCCAAACCCTAAACTATCGAACAATTTCTTCCTGGAGCTTCAAGACTTCGGGCCTCCAGGACTTTGGAGATTTCCTCAACACTACTCCCCATTTCTTCCGAACTGTGAATTTTCAAACTGTGTTACTCCATATTTTCGGGACTTCGGCACTTTATGGCTTCGGGAGACTTTACCTTACAACACTTCAAATGACCCGAATGTCGAACTAGCAAATATGATGATCTCCTTTTCTCGGTTGTCAAACAATTAATGTAGTGACACGTGGCCCCACTGACGGGCAACACGTGCCAGGTCGCAAATGGTAATAAGAGCCTGTCAAAAGTAAAAAAACAAGTGACACATGGTAGACTTAAGGTAGGTCTATGTCACCCTAGGAGACATCATCATGCCACATCATATCCAGTGCTTTGGGACTTCGACACTTCAGGCTTCGGGAGATTCCATTCCAGCACACGATATAACTCCCGAATGTCGAACTTTCAAATCAAGTACACATTACTCCGACGCTCCGAGACTTCGAAGCTTCGAGACTTCAGAGGATTTTGCTGTTGAACACCACACAACCCCTGGACTGCCAAAATTCTGAACATTTCTTGATCCATGGACACGTGTTCCTGGAAACGGATGGTCTGGATTGGTTCTGGACTTCGAGGCTTTGGGACTTCGTAGCTCTAGGATTCAAAATTTTTCTCTGCTATAGTTTTAAAATGGTCAGAGTGGAAAATTCCAAAGGACTTCTGTGCTTAACCTCTGTGCACCTTCTATAGATCCGACGATTGTGAGAGGTCTATCCCTTCCCGAACAAATCCAACGGCCCAAATTTAAATTTTTTGGTTCCAAACCCACCGTTATCGCGTTCTCTTTTCTCTACTAACTTTCTTGGACCACTATACTTCTTGAGCTTTCCATTACGACCTAGGATCTCTCTCAGTACCCCTATGGTACTCTGAACATTCATGGCCCATCCAAGTTCAGTGTTGAAACCATGGGCTCTAATACAAATTTGTAACACCCCTAGCCACCTATTGGACAATATCACTTGAAATAAAAATAAACTTCTCACTCTGTTTCTGATAGTGAAAACTGTCCATACACAAGAATAGACCTATTGGGCTATGTCACACTGATCTTTTTGCATAAAATCATACATGTAAACTTAAGCATATAATATGAATTATAATACTACACAAATTAATGTGGAAATCACAACAATATTGTACAAATAGCTTACACATGCAATATTATAAATATCAAGGCATGCACAGGATACACAACACAAAAACTAACATAGAAATGGTACTTATCTTTTCTTTATGAGAATACCACCAATTGTGTGTAGAACTTCCATGAACCTCCCAGCCTTAGACCACATCGCTCATCACTCTCACCAGTGGGTCACCCCTGAGCTGGGACTAAACTCCACCCAGGAAAAGGGATTCCTAAGCTAGGCTGAGACTACGGGAAGTCACATAGTACATCAGGAGGGATTCCCTCCCAGGAGCCAACTTATGCACATAGCTCACAACCTCTCATTCCCCACATGCATGTCCCACCCTAGAAAGTATACAGTTTCATTGTTCAATAGTCCATCGACTACTCCACTTCCCTTCCAGGGCTTCAACAACAAGTCGGACAGAAATTCTCAGAGATTTGTAGCTATTGTTGGGCTCCCTCTAAGAGAATTCACTCCCCCAACAATGTATCTCACTTGGAGAGAGTTGATCACAAGTCTAGAAACCTACTTCTTCAATCCACAGGCCTTACAAACTACTTCTTTTTTCCAACTCCTAAGTCAAATGGGTAAGGGTGATAGTAGCAATAGAACTCAGGTATGGCACAGATGATAGCAGCAACATAAATCGTTAAGGAAGGGTATGAATCAAGCGATTAAAAATGCGTGAAAGTTATAGAGGTTGACCATGGAGGAGGTTCAACAATGGAGAGAATCACTGTGTGCATGAATGCTTAGTGTATATGTGCGTGAGTGCATGGGAAGCATGGAAATAATGGTCGAGCGAACCCCCACAACGAACTGATTTCCCACATAAAAATGCATGTCCCAAATCGGACACCTATCCTCATGAAGTTGCATGAGCTCCACTTCTCATTTGTTGAATGTTCCCCTTCCCACAGTAACTTAGGATAACGGGATTTATTTCCCTAACCTTAGTCTTTTAGGAAAATATATTATAATATTCCCTTGGGGTTAATCCCTCAAGCTTAGCCTTTTTTCCTAGGCTCTTAGCCCCTGCCCTTTCCCTACCTAGTGGAGATTTCTTCCCCATAACTCTTCATTCATGGTAGTTCTACACACAATGATGTATTTTATATTAATGATATGCATAATTACATATATAAAAATAGGCTCAATGGCCTTTAGCATCACATAAGCCACCTAGCTTATAATCGCTTGGCTCACCAGCCTACAAAACATGTTTACAATTCAGTAGGGGCTCAGCCTTAGGAAATTATAGTTGGATATCTTATGTAAGACTTCCATTGAGAAAATAATATCAAATGCAATCCCCTATTAAACCAAATCAAATTACATGGAAATCTTTTGAACAAAAAAAAATTGATCTACCTATAAGATGAGTTAATTTGTTTTGGTGCAAGGCCATATATTTTAGAAGATGTATTTTGTTTTAGACTTTATTGTATTTATGTTTGGGTTCTATTAGTTATAGAAGATACATGACATCAACAATTACTTCTAGGAGAGATTTGTTCTATCATGGAAAAACATGATGAGCTTAAAAATGATTCCAAGGTTGATTACATTTTCAGAATTTGGAGAATTTTTATGAAATGTTTTAGATATTGGCTATTTCCCATTGAGATTGAAAGTACACATGGGAAATATTTGTTTAATTGACAAAGATGTGGATAACTGATTGTTTCAAGTACCTAGAATGTTATGGTTTTCATTTTATAATCTAAAATGGTTTATGAGCACCCTTATCCAAGTTTCTTGAACATTGATTAATGCAAGGGTCAAGAATCCCTATTTTTAAATCTTATATTCTTATAAGTCTTGTTAATTTTGGTTTTCTAATTTCTATCTATTTTTTTTTTCTAGGAAGGGTATATGAGTTGTTTATAATGTATATGCACAATACTCAATTTTACCCTTACAAAAATCTGTTATAGGAGCATCGTTTTTTTCTAAATGTAAAGATAAAACTTTGGTTGCGAGAGAAGAAATTGAAGGTTCTTACTAAAGGCTAGTCATTATTTAGTACTTATATTATGCCTATATATATTGGAAACTTTTTTCACTATTGCTTTCCAATTTAGAAATATCATGTATAACCCGTGTAGCCTATTTGGGGATCATATAATGATTATAGATCTATTTTTTATAAAAAAAAAATAATCATGTTTAGTAAATACCCTAATCCATTGCCACATAAAGAATGGAGGTCATTATCACTAGAAGTTATGGAAGAATATTTCTGAATACTTGTTGAAGAAGATGATAGACAGGAAAATAAATTAGAAATGGAGTGATACTTATCTATAGAATGAAAAAACGCATGACAATTATATAAAAAAATGTTAAAAAATATTGTTGGAGTGATGATGATGCATCTAGAAAGAACAATGTTCAGATCCTAACTAATTGTATGGAAATACCATATCAATTCTTATGTACTTCACATATGTAGTGCGTAAGAGGTAATGTTCCAAAATTTGATAGAATTACTCTTCTTAAAGGATAAAATAGTTTAGAAGAGATCATTATCTACAAATTTATTGATGAGTTGCATATGGGAAACCTAGATTTGACATGCTTGTAGCCTACAATAATGATCCAATTCTTTACACTATTGGTACTAATGACACATGGACACATAGTATGCGTGATGTTTTTCTTGTTCAAATGGTGTATGTAGATGAAAGTGGAAAACTTATATTGCATCATTGTAACATCCTTGTCTTCAAACCCAAAACTAGTGATGTGTATTGTAAATCTAGTATGTGGCCAAGAGCCAAGCGATGTATATTGTAAATGTGATGTATGGCCAAGAGCTAATATGTAAACAACGTAAATTGAAATATAATGAATGAAATGTATCGCCAGTTTTAGATGGACACAAAAAAATATTGGGGTCTAAGTATTCCCAAGAGAGGGAAGGGGTCCAAGGGGGATAATTACCCATGTCTATTAAACCAAGACCCATTTCCTATTTTTCTCTAAATTTTCCTTGTTATGAAACCTTCCATTAGTTGTTGAGTGTTCTAGATCCCAATAATTGAATTCATGTAAGAGGGTTTGTGTGAGAGTCACTTCCCATAGTTATTGAGATCATGGGGGATGAGTACAATTAGCTTTGGGAAGAGTGAAATTTAGGTAAGCAAGAGAAAGAGAGGAAAATCATATGGGTAGGAGACCAAATTTTGCACATTCATGTTTTTGCTTATAAACATGATTTTACATGGAGTTTTCTAGCCAACAATGGATTTTTGAGTGTGGGAGATTGTAGGAAATTGTTGTGGACATGTTTGTCTACTGTGTGGAGTTGTATTTTCATGGAGAAAGAGGTTGTGTGCCTCGAAATGATGAGATATTTAAAATTTGTCCATGAAGCATGTGTTTTGGTTGTTGGGTGAATTTGTGTTGCAGCTGTAGAATTCCTAAAGTCCTAACAAGTAGAATTCCTATCCAAACTATGTTGGAAGCCTTAGAGGGGAGTGGAAAGGCCTGAGGGACTGTGAGCAGTGAAGGGGGATTCCATCCCTTAAGTTGTGTAGGTTGAAGAGAAGTCTATTGTGAATTGGAATTAGCTAAGAGTTTAATTTTTGAAAGGGGGGACAATCGACAATGTTAGGGACCTCCATCTCTTTTGGATTTGTATCCCCGTCTCAGGGGTGTCTTACTGTTGAGAACTAGAAAAATAAGGATACGGTTGGGAGGAACATTTGTCCTCTATAGCAAGTTGCATACTTTTATAACATGAGTGTTCTTATCTGTTATGTTGATATGTAACTGTTGGAGTTATGTTTGTTTAATGTTGGTTATCGTGAGAAGAAATATGAATTCATGTCTCTATTTTATGGTTGAATGTTGTTGTATGTATTTTATTTTTGATGTGGACAATAAG
>JASDQU011247024.1:0-25684 GCA_032191745.1 Picea mariana | reverse complement strand
AAGTCATGTGGGCTCCATTTGGGTAAGTTAGTACATCAACTTCTCGGGGTCATAACGTTTGCATACGATCTCTATTTTAGGCGTATGATAGCCCATTGGAAAGGCTTCGCCGAGGAGATTCATTTTGGGGGCCATATTGAAGGAACTTCCATATTTCTCCCCGTTTTCCCAAAAAACATTGTTTAGGGCCTCAAAACAGCTTCGGAAGTGAAAAACTGATAAAAATAGTAAATTACAAAAATTGCCAGAAAACTGTTTTGAGCCAGTTGGAAAAGGTGGGTGGCCACCGATATCCACCAGGATCAACTATGTAGTAAAAAGCCTACATACACCCTCCTTTGCATTAAAAAAATATAAAATCAAGTATTAACTCCTCTCCACTTTTGTCATGTGACAGGTTGTATGTTCGCTAGAGGGAGAGAGAGCACAAGGAGCTCGATATCTTGGTCAAGGAGGACCCTGTGGCCATCGCCGCACTGAAACAATGAGGATTACAGAATTTCTTCCACTGTCCATTGATGAGGGCACAACCGAGGCTGCTCAATTCTCTCGTGGAGTATTGACATCTGGATGCAAAGGCATTTATGCTAGAGGGTCAAATACTGACACCGACTACAGAGGACATATACTTTCTGACTGGCCTGTCTTGAAGAGGGGAACCAGTCAACTTGAGGACTTTTCCTCTAGGGCCATTCAACATTGAGGATTACATCAACATGTACTATGAAGTTGGCATTGAGAAAGTAGGTTCTCAAGTGTTGATCCATAAGATCAATAGCCTCTCTCTATGAGTGATCCTACTTTTGATCGGGCAGATTACTAGATGCACAACACTCCACTAGGAGTCACGTGCACATATGCATTGTTCCATTTAGTGTTTGGAGGAAACCATTTTTTACTAGAGTACCACCATGTTTGTATGCATGAAGAGACAACTCACAAAATGTCGTCGGTGTACCAACAAGAACTTTGGGTTTGGTACCATTCTATGCTCCTTCTTCTTTGAGAGGGTGCCCAGTCTTAGTCCCAGAGAGACAGTACGGGGGCATGTATCCTCCTTCCTAGCATTGAGCAGGTGGGCAGATTCACTGCCTAGACTAGGTAGAGGGAGGAATATAAAGACCTTTGATGAAATGTTTTTTGACTGGTGGGAACATCAGATCCCAGTGATAAAGGATTACCCTTATGCATGGATCAACTTCATTAGAGACCTAGACATGCCTATGCCTCCCGACGAGGAGCATGGTGAGATAGGTAAAATATATTTTTAAAGTTTATTAAATTTTTAATTTTCAAATATATTCTTTTTATGTGTGTGTAGAGTACAAACTTGTGAATCTGCTATATACATATGTGGGGCCTGTTCGACTGACATACTTCGCTAGGAATAGATGTCATCCTCAACCAGAGGTAGGACCATCAATGACAGGAGGACCAACAACTGCAAGAGGACCCCCAGCCAGAGAGGCTAGCAGAGTCTTATGATGAGTGGAGCGAAACCTCATTGCGCTCACTCGTGCTGTTCCTATGGCCGAGATCGAGGATCTCCCCCCGGCTATGAAGGAACATGTAGTAGGGGTGCCTCAGACTTGGGGTCCAATTATTCTGGCATATTTCTAACACCGTTGTTTATTATAGCAGGGCCAACAAGCCTCAAACTTAGATACTGTCGGATCATTGATGTGTCGAGGGCACTTTTTGTACTACATATATTTTTTTTTGAGGGAGTTACGCCCATCGATGTAGAATGATGCATTTTGAGGCTTTTATGCCCACTTTTGTACTCATAACACTACTTTTCGACACACACACATATATAGTGTGTGTGTGTGTGTGTCCAAAAGTAGTGTTATGAGTACAAAAGTGGGCATAAAAGCCTCAAAATTCATCAGTCTACATCGATGGGATTATATATATATATATATATATATATATATACATATTTCTTGCTTTATGGATAACATTTTTTACAAATGTATTTACATGTGTATGTGTGTTCTTTTCTTTTTACATGTGAGCAACATGCCAATCTAAAACTTGATTAGCTAGAGTATCTATTAAATGATTAAATCTCCTAGGAACATGGATATACATAATGTAATCAAAAGATCGTTCTAAGAGAAGTACCCTAAGGAATCGTCGGTGAAGAGTGGGATCATAAACGCGGTAAACCCCATTTAACTGGTACATAACCAGCTAAGCATATAAGTAAACCCGGAGGTGAGAAATTCCATGTGACAAAGCATCATGTAGAAATTCTATCACTGCGTTGTACTCGACAATGCTATTGGTAGCGTCGCCTAGACAAATACCTCCGGAAGATAGGAATTGGCCTCAAGGTGTGAAAATCACCCAAGTTGCGGAAGAAAACCTTCAAGTGTGTCATCTAGCGCCATCCGTGAACCCAAAGTAAACCTACGATTCACTTGACATCTGCCACAGTGTAAAATAAGACATAAATAATTGCATGTCCACAAGACAAAAAAGACAAAAAATGTATAAGAGACTATACATATATACAAGAAGCCACTTAGGTGACCAACCTAAGAGTAGTACTTCTTAAGGTAGAGCCCATTTCTAGGCTCGACTAAAGCATTTCCTTCAAAATCAACCAGACGATAAGCACCCTTCTCTAAGACTTCTTTGATAATGAAAGGTCTGAATCACATGGGTTTGAACTTGCCTCCCCCCACCGGATCGTTGTCTTGATCATAGACCATGACAAGATCGCCTTTAGAAAAAATTTGAGGGTGAATGGACTGATCATACTGACACTTGACTCATTTCTTATGAGCCTCATTGGGTAAGGCTGCATCACGATGTTTCTCATCGAGATTCTCGAGATATAGAAGGCATTTCTCAAGTGGTGAAGTGTCTGGAAACAAATCTACTGCCAAATTGAAAGAAGGGATATGAAATTCAATAGGTAAGACTGCTTCTAGCCCGTATATGAGTTGAAAAGGTGAAAAACCAGTGGTAGCACAGACGTTCGATAGGCCCACAATGTTGAATACAACATCAAATGCCAATTTGAATTGGCAGAATTGATCATCCGCTGAAGAATAGTCTTAAGAGACTTATTCACATCTTCAACCTGACCATTCACTTGCAGGTAGTAGGGTGACGAATGTTCATGTTTGAACCCAATATTTGACATTAATTCAGTCATCATTCTATTCTGGAAGTGATTGTCATGGTGAGTGACAATCTCCTTTGAGATATTGAACCTTGCTACTATCTTATTAAAGATGAAAAGAGTCATAGTTTCGCCATCATTGCTAAATGTTGGCATAGATTTGAACCACTTCATGAAGTAGTCTACTGCTATGATGATGTAACAATGCCCCCTGGTTGAGTCCAAGTGACATGTAGTAAAGTCAATCCCCCACTTAGTGAAAGGACCAACAACAATGACTAGAAACATAGGAGCAGGGTGGGTCCGCATCTTCCGACAAAAGATCTGGCACGGGTGGCACTTCTTGACTTCCTCTACACAATCCTTGATTAATGAGGGCCAGAAGTAACCTACACATAGAATCTTTTGGGTTGTTGTCAACCTAGAAAAATGACCGCCACATGCTCTAGTGTGACAGTCATTCAAAATGAGATCTGCTTCTTCGTGTGTGAGACATCGTTGAAGAATGCAATATACGCCTCAACGATACAAAGTGTCATCGAGTATAAGATAGTTTCACTGTCAAATTCATCGATGCTCATTGCGAGAAGTAGAAGCGGGGCACTTCAAAGTATGGATATACACAAGTATATCTCCATACCATGGGTCCGAAGATGAAATTAGAAAAATATCTTCATTGATAGGTGACTCTTCAGGCATAATATCACCAAACTCGACCGACAGCTCCGACATTAGTTCGACAAAGACCAATGACTTTTTGGATTTCACAGAAACAAAATCCAAGTCAAACTCCTGTAGGATAACTATCCATCTAATGATGTTTCCTCCAATGACCCATTGTGTTAACATATATTGGAAAGGGTTGACAACAGAAATGACGGTGGTCTTGCGAAGAAAAATATAGTGACGAAACCATTTGACAACTGTCAAAGAAAGTTTCTCAACATGAGAGTAGTTGAGTTACGGTCCAACCAGGGCTCGGATAAGATAATAAATAACATTATCTTCAAACATGTCATCCTTATAGAACAAGATCATGTTGATGGCCGACTCTGCAACAACCAAATACAATAAGAAATCTCTATTATAATCAGGAGGCCGGAGCATAGGGGTGGACGTCAGGGCATGTTTCAACGCTTCAAAAGAGCACTAAGTGGATTCATCCCAACATAATGTGACCCTTTTTTTCAATATATGCATAAACCATTTAGTGATCAACACATAATTAGTGACAAAACACCGAAGGATATTCACTTTCACCTATAAGCTCTGAAGCTGGGGTATTGTGCATGAAAGATGCAATTGAACTATCACCTCAACCTTGAGAGGATTGATCATGATCCCTATTGTTGATACAATGAAACCTAAGAGACGACCTGACATCATGCAAAAATTTCACTTGTTAGGATTCAAGTGAATCTGATAGTAGCAACATCGCTCAAATATTAGCTGTAGATGGTTGGGATGATCAGATCTCTTGCGAGAATGTGATGCTAGATCATCGAGGTACACCTTGACTATGTGTGTGAGGTCGTGAAAATATAATGACATGGCCCACTGAAAGGTAGCTCTAACATTCTTCAGGACAAAAATCATTTTTTGATACATGAAGGTACCCCAAGGACAAATAAAAATCGTTTTATGTTGGTCCTCAGGTTTGATTTGAATCTAATTGTATCCCAAAAAACCATCCATGAACGAAAATACTTTGCAACCTACACATTCATCGACAATCTGATTGATAAATGGGGTTGGGAAATTGTCTTTTGGGCAGGCTTTGTTCAAAACACGAAAATCCATACAAACATGAATCATGCCCCATTTCTTGTTGACATGAACCGAGTTTGACACCCATTCTGTCAATTGTATGAGGTAGATAAATCAAGCTTTGACCAATTTCTCTACTTTTTCCTTGATTGTTGCCGCTTTTCAAGGATTTAACGAATGAAGCTTCTGTCGGACCAGTTTGATATTATAATAATTCTATATTTTATGTTCAACAATTCGTGGGTCGATTCTTGGCATATCCTCGTAAGAACATGCAAACATGTCATGGAATTTCTTGAATAACTCGGTGTAAGTTCGAATCTCTTCGGGGGAGAAATCCTCTACTATGAAAACATTCTCCACGACACCAGGGTTTCTGGATATATCGATTGGAATCCTTGTAGAAATGCTTGCCATGTTACCCTCGGTGTAAAATACATGTGTGGCCATATGATTTATAGGACAAGGGATATATCCATTCACAGTCAAAACAAATTATCCTACCTCTATTCTCCTAAGCTCAGGAAGGAAATAAGATCTATGATGTAGATCATCCCAAGGTCTGTCGGGACCAGTCATTGCCTAGAGAATCACCTCGTCAGAGGGAAAGACCAAGTCTAAAGTATATTGAATGGCAAGAGAATATTGAGCCTAAATAGGCTCGAGAACAAGATCTAACTATTGCAAGGGAGCTGTATCGGGGTTGGCGAAAGTTTGTTGGACAATGTTTTACACAACGTCAGTTGTGGATAAGGGCATGGCCATGCCATGATGCCCTATCCCTTCCATTGAAGTCAATGGAGAAGGTAAAGTCCATGGGTCATGAAAGTATCTCGTTCTAAAATATGACACCTGCAAAATTTCATCCCTCAACTGGTCGGGAACAACCAATATAAGCTTTACATCGTTGGAAGGTGGTGGGTAATCAAAAGTTCCCATCGACGATGGAAACAAACCAACACCTAAGTTGACAGTGCCATCGGGACCTTGGAATCCCCCGATGAAGGGTTAGGATGAGAGAAGGAAAACTGGTCGATGGTCACAATCCGACCCTCACGTGGAAAGAAAAAGACCCAAAAAACCATAGCAACCACCACATGCATCGCATAAGTCCAACTTCTTCCTAACAAAATATTGTAGTCGAGAGGTGCATTGACTACCTCAACTTCGACACACACAATTTTACCTCCTAACTACATGGGGAAGGAAGGAATTATTCCATGTGGTCTAAATGAACGATCATCAAAAGCTGCAAGAAACATAGGCGACAGAGAAAACTCAAGCTAGCTAATGGGCTTCCAACATGCCAATGACATCACACAAGTTGAGGCACCCTCATCAACCACTCTACAGAAAATGTTCCGCGTAAAATATTTTGTGGTGTAAGACACTACTATCTAAAAGGAAACGTGGTGAGGAAGACGAGGTTTTAAGTTAGTTGGATTGAAAACAATCGCTCCTGGTTTACTAGTCTTTGCTGCTCCCAAGGTGGACAACATAGCTTTTCTCTGTAAGGGGCAACTCTAGAGGACCTCCAAAGAAGACATCACACAAGGGGTCTGTGCTAGATCCTCCATGACGGAGTAGTTCTGAGCGACCCTCGCAATTGGATTATGGGAAGCCTTCTTTAACACACCTTTAGGGATGTGAGTCATTGTTTCTCCCATTGCCTTCTCAATTTGGAGAGGAGTTGATGGGTTAATGGCTTCCTTTCCCTTCTAAATAGATTCTGGCATTCCATAGTCTCGAGTCTTGGTCGATAAATGAGCATCAACATTCGTCATGTAAATAATTATGAATGGGTTGTTAGTGGTAGGCGTGGGGGGTCCCTGACTGCTCCCTTCCATGCTTGTGGATGTAGAAGCCTGAGGCATATTTTTCCCTTGGAAAAGGGTTTGTCAACACAACAGGTTGTTGTTGTGCTAATAGATTTTGGGATTCTGCAAGCCGAGGGCATAGGTGAGTTGGGTGGTCTTCCATGTAGAGATTACACAGATACTTCCACTTCTTCTTCTCCATTTTTCCCCTGCCATCATTATTGGCAGCCTTTTTATCCCCTTAACCCTTCTTATTTCACTGTTTCTTCTTTCCCTCAGTCTGCTGGTTGGCCTTGGGATTTTTTGACTACACACTGTGTACATTCGACATTTGGGTAGCAGGGACAACTGAACTAGGAGTCTGGCTGGCCACAATCTATTATATCAAAAATTGTTGCAATTGATTTGACAACAGATCCATGGAATTAATTTGTGTTGATCCCACAATTCCATCAACGTGGGGCCCAAAATTTTGTTTGGTGATGCAGGAGCATCCACAACACATCAAGCGAGCCAACGCATGGAGCAGAAAAGACAACTGGACAATGCCTACAAATTTTGAAATGCTTTGAAAGTTGTTGCATCGTTCTTTAATGAAGTCATGTTTAAAGAAGCGCACTTGTATTGTAAAGGGGACCTTGAGCCTTTAAGCTCTCATCCATAGTAGATAGAAAGGCATTTAATAGTTTTAATGTTGTTAGATAGGAATTTAATTGTAGATTTGATAGTTGTAGAGTTCGAGAGGGAAACAGAATATAGACACCCTCCTTTGTACATTGTATTTTATTATCAAAAACAGGAGCAAGAAGAGAAGAGCAAGCAGAGAACTTGTGGAGAACACCCATGTACAGATTGAATTAATAGAAGAAAGACTTTGATTCAGTTTCATGGTTTGTGTTATTTCTTTGTGTTGATATTACGCTCATGGATCTTTGCTTTCTGTCATACATTTGCTTTGATATGCTGTGTATGTGATTTCTTAGTTAAATTGAAATCTGTGAGAGGGGAATGAGTTTTAATTGTTTCTCTGTCTAAGACAGCAGATTCTTGCATAGAGTGCAGTTGAATTCATCCGCATAGAGTGCGTTGATGAGGCTTGACAGTCGAACCCTTATTCTCATTCGCCTAGAAGTTGATTTAGGTTGGTAGATCCGTGCAGGAGAAGTGCAGGCTGAGTTTGAAGTCTCAGTGGCTAGAGTGAGAAAAGGAAGGCATAGACTGTTGTTTCCGGGAGTGCATAGAGTCTGGAAGACTCAACACTTTGAGATTTGTTGAATGTCGAGCACGAGCAGTGCGCGCAAAGCCTCTGAAGGAGTCAGAGTCGACAAGCTCAGGAGGGATAGTTCCTCGGTGAATATCGTGGGTACAGACACAGGAGAAGGCTCGAATGGGAAGGAGTTTTGGAGCAGAAGAAGTCTCTAAGGAGGAGAATTGATGGATAGGGTTCGCAGAGGAGAATTGTGAAATCCCACTGATCGTCAGATTTGGGAGAAGCTGCGCGAGATTTAGTCCTTAGGCACAGGAAGGAAGGACTAAAGGCCATCGGGATTCAGCATATTGGGGTTCCCGGAGGCAAGAGTTTCATATGCGTTGAAATCGCGATTAGCGATTCCCCGATTTAATCAGGGCTGTCAATCACTATAGGGACAGGTGGCATGAGATCCAGAGAAATCAAGATTCGGCATTCGGGGTTTTATGGTGCAAAGAAATTGCGACCGATGAAATCGCGATCCTACGATCCCCGACTACACGGAGAGAGGAGGTGACGTGGCGGGATATAGCGCACGTGCATATCGGAGTTTGGGGTTCGGGGATTTGTGAAGGAAAGGACGTGCGACAACACAAATGTCGATTTCCCGATAGGGAAATCCCTGATGTGAATGGAAGTGTTGACTGTTGACCATCGGGTTTCGGGGTTTTGAGTAGCACGAGAACGTGCACACAGATTTTGCGATATCGCGAAACCCGATTTCCCGAGACAATTTCCATAAGATCAATAGAGTTTCCTGTGGGTGACAAAGAGTCCTGATACGGGATTTGAAGAGTGATATAGCTCTTCGGGCCAGAGACGAAGAAGGTCCTGGAGGAAGCGGTTGGACTCTGAGGGTCACGGACTGCGTCATTTGGCCTTATCAAGAGTAGACTGTGGTGCATCTGGAAATATCTCATAGAGCATGCCAGACTAAGAGTAGATCAGTTCTAGCTACTGGGCTCTCATAATAACCTCCTCTTCTGAAAACACCCCAGAAGTCGATACGTCCTTGGATATACAAGGAACCAAAGACTTCAAGAAACACTCAATCAATAAAGAAAAAGGGACCTTGACCTTAATCAAGATATTTATTCATCGCCATACTCGGATATGATCAGAGATATGGTTGGCCTTGGTTTTCTCAAAGTTGGCTAGCAGTTCGGTGCCAACATCGTATCTCACAAGTAACTGGAAACGGTTCAAGAAGACCATCACCAATTCGTTAAAGTAAGAGTACCTCGAGCCATCAAGCTCAATATACCACTTAACAACACCCCCTATAAGAGTGCATTGAAAAAGGTGCAACTGAACGGAGTTGTCCTTCAGCGAGTTTGACGAGCACCATAAGTGAAAGGTAGTCACATGATCACCTGGCTCTTTGCCATGATTTCCCTCAAATTTTGGAATATCCAAAGGAAACTTGGTCGACATGGGGGGCCAACGCAGATCATGACAGATCATGTCATGTAGTAATCTCGACAAGTCCTGAAAATGCAAGGTTTCCAGAAAGGGTAGTTTCGGTTGTGAATTATTTATACGAAAAGAGGGCCTAGATTTTGACTAGCACTAGGTTGCCAGAAAAATTTGGACTGTTGGATTAGGTTTTGGTAGAAACCATGGCCTTAACCAACAAAATAAAATTGTGTCTATTAAGGCGTCATCAGTTGATTCCCGAAATTGGACAACATAGCCTGTGCAGGGATTTCTCTATGTGTTGTGTTCCAAGTACCTTGGTAGGGGATTCCCCCAGCTGATTCGACACGCATAGGTATAGAACCTTACCCGGGGTTCCATTGAGTATGAAAGGGGTTACCCCCAACCAACATTCCTTGCGAAGGAAAAGATCCTCGCCAAGGATTCCAAAGACCCTATGTGGAGTATACTCGAGTCGTGGCTCCCTCTGAAGGAATGGTACCTTGCACTAGGTTCTATTGACCAAATCTGGGGTTGCCACTAGTCGAGAAATAAATTGAAGAAAAAGCATTGCTCTCAAATGCATTGAACAAAGAGAATGAAATAGATCCCACCATTGTCATATAGGATGAAGGTCCTAAAATATTTCCACCAAACAAGCTATAATTAACATTAGGATCGATTGGTTGCTGAAAAGCACCACCGAGTGAAGAGGACGAAGGAGGTATATGACCCCCACCATAGGGAATGGCATTAAAAGGGGTAGTAGTGCCCACGGTTGACCCTCACAAGGGAAATTTTGAGGTCCCTGCCCCGAGACCCATGGTTTGTAAGGTAGAATAAGTGAGAACTGAAGTCGTATCAAAGTCAGACATCCCATATGAGAAGGGAGCGCCAGTCGCGTTCTGAGTTAACAGAATAGTGGTCACAACCGTTAAAGGTATCAGATCACTACTCAAAGTCATGGGAGTCAGGACAACTGAGGTCCTAACTGGCAAAGGTGGGGGAGGAGGCACGATGCCCCCTCAAGTAGTAGTCGCAATGGGAGTACGAGGACTCTCGGACGAAGTAGCAGAATTCGCTTCCATTGTCGCTCGTAGAACTAATTGGTTCTCATAAGATGTCACCTCAAGAGGGACAATCTAAATCAAGATCGACACTGACAAGTCGGTAATCAGAGGATTTGTTGGCCTAAAAACTTCTGTCTCTAGGTCAGAAATGATGTATTCCTTCGAAGCTGGAAATTCTCCTCTCGGAGCAATCTTGGGCATACTTTCCTACTGGTCGGTCGCTTAGAACGATCCTTGTTGATCAAGTATTCACCTCAACAGTGGCGGACGTGGATCCAAAGTAACCGATGACAAAACCTGAAGCCTTTGCCACTGATGAAGTTGTTGATCTTCCACTTTATGAAAACATAAAAAAAAATAGTAAGGATTCACTAGCGTAGAACAAAAAGAACACACTAAAAAAGTTTCCTAAAGATAAATCAAGTAGTCGACTAACTAGTGGGAAGGATGGTTATTCTAATCAACACTAGAGAAACTAACCGATGTAAGTGCAATTCAAACACGGAAGCACCCTCTAGGTATACTCTATGAAGAATGATCCAAGATCTGCCCTAAGTACCATGGTATACCCTTGTAGTCACCCGTGTAAGTCCGTAAAATATGGGCAACTAGGTTTCCATCTCTCAGTCAATCACCAGGAAGGTACAGTCGACATTCGGGCAGATCGTAATGAGTAAAAGAACAAGTCTAAAGCCCTTCAAGGGTGCCGAAGGAAATTGGTCTGAAAGAAAACTGAGGATCTCAAACGAATTCAAGGTCCACAAAGCTCCGTAGGAACATGCGATCGGTGTTGTTCTCGAGAAATACCCTCAATATACAATCCCCACTACGTTTAGTCTGACTTTGAAGGGGTTATCTCCTCTGCCTTTCCTCACGTGACCTTGTGTTTATCCCCTGTGTTAGAGGGGGGTCCCGACTAACTCTTACGATGATGGGATTAAACCACTCCTTATCTTAAACTCCAATGTTTGTTTTAAAGTGGCCTTGAAGAGTTTCCTCTTCACACCTAATTCAAGGCCCTAAAACCCTAAACTAGTCGGTGAACCCTACAAACAGAAAGTCTAATAAATTTTAAGTTAAGCATTTGATTTTAAGGCTTGATTTACACAAAGGGTGTGGTAGTGGAACTGATGGTGTTATGAAGAGATGAATAAGGAAGATAAATTCAAATCATTTGAAAGAAAAAATATACTTCGAAATTAAAGCAAAGCTTGTAAAAATTCTTTGTAAAATTCAACTTTTCTAATCAATATTTTAAGATCTTGTAAATAAAGAAATCCTAAAACTTGCTTTCGTCTGACTAAGGAAAACTACTTGTATTTCAAGAAATAAAAAATAACTTTGAAACAAAGACTCTTTTTCTTCTACAAACAACCTTGATTACTTTACCAAACTAAATTATTTTTTATTTTATTTTTCGAACTGCTTTAACAAGAAAAACTGAAGTAATTGTTTTTTCGTTTTTCAAAGCAAGAAACAGGAATAAAGAGAAATCTGAAAACAAGATTGATAAATAACCTAATCTAACTTCGGATCATAGGGATTCAACCAAGAAACCAAAATGAGGATCTAAAACTTGAAAACTCACTCTAAACCTTTTAGGGAAAACAAAATAAAACTAAGGAACAAGTTAACCGAAACTTTAACCCAAGCTATGGCCAAAGACAGATACTTTGACTGGTTCAAGAAAGTCCTGAGAAGTCTGAACTTCTATTAGGAAAGAGACAAGATATCTCTTTGTTAAAAAACACTTTCAAGACACAGAGACGTGGGTTGTTGCATCAACAACCTGCATATATATGCGGGTTGTCTACTGTGCAGAGTGTGTATGTATGCGGGCTGTCCCAAAATAGGGTGTCTACACCTCTGAGACTTTTCAAAAATAAAAAGACAAGGTAGAATAACAAGTAAGGGAGAGTTGGTATGAACCTTGCAGGTGACCAAAAACCCTTAAAAGACTCAGTAAACTTGAATAAAACTCAACAGGCAATCGAGAAGCCAATCAACAACCCAAAAAATCTCCCTAAAAACCCTAGAGAGACTCCCTAGTGGAGTCACAAATTCTGCTAGTGGGAAAATCCCCATATAACTATACCAGGGTTTAAAGTATAAACATAGAAAATGACTCCCTAAAATTCAATCTAATTTCTACACTACCCCAAACATACCAAAATAGTTGACCATAAAGCAATGAAAGAGTAAATCAGAAACCATACCTTTTATCTAACGTTTGGTGATGATCTCCTCAATCTCTATAGCTCCCAAGGCTACAAGTCTCCTCCCAAAGCTGACCTGCATCCAAAACTAGGAAAACAAGGCTACAACCATGCTATTTCTATTCATAAATTAGGGTTAGATATCAATTGTTATGTATAAATCAAAGAAAAGACATAAAACATCATAATTTGGGACATGGAAAAGAGATTATTTTATTCATTAATGAAAGATTGAAACTTACAATCCTTGAAGGTTGACACTTCACGAACCTGGTCCAGGATCCTCTTGACAATGCTCCAAGTGCACCTGCAGTAATCCTCTTCTCCCAATTTACTAATCACCTTAAAGGGAAGGGAATGGATTGTATGGAAGAAAAGGGGCTAGAGAGGGAATGTTGAGACAATAACTGACAAAAGGTTGCAAATGCTTGGGCAAGGAAGGGAAGGGAATTTGGGCAAAGTTTCACCGTTCTAACACTTTTTTATTGAAATGGGACCCAGATACCTCCTTTTATATGAAAAAAGGATGGTTATTCAGTTGGGGGATGGGCTCTAGCAGGTGAATTGGTTGGGAAACCTCCAATAGCCTGTAAATTCCACCGAATTCCTCATAACTTTTTAATTTTTGCAACTTTTGGAGATATACGTAGGTTGTTTAGTGTGCAACAAGCGTATGCACATGGGATATCTAGCATGCAACAAGCGTATGTATGCAGGAAGTAGTGCAACAGGGCGCACACATGCTCTAAAAAATGGTTTTTTAAATAAAGTTCCTCAGCAGTGATTTGGAAAATTATGCAAGTAAGAAGGCATTGTATGCATAAGTAGGGCATTTTAGGGCTATAACAACATTGCTTGTACTAAATCTTGAATTGAAGTGTTGCCTTACATATTTGAAAGTGCAACTTAGGTTATAGGTTGCATTGTAATGGGAATGTTATTGCTATGATGGAGTGAGTTCCATTAGGGACATAGCTGTAGAATACAACTCTTTTGAATCTATTTTGGACAAGAGGTTTGGTATTACCTACATGCATATCATTGGACATGCTAAATTTTATATTCTTGCATTCTCGTGATTATTTTATTTGTGTCGATTGCACTTTATAATATGTGGTGCCTATGAATTAATTGATCTAGAATAAGAGCACTATAATCATAATTGAACACCCACATCGAACCATTATAGTGTCTCAACCTTAATCATCTTGAGAGGTCTAGTTCAGTTGGATATCAACATGCAAAGAAGTTCCACTAAAGTTAGAGTATTTGCGAAGTATTGGTTTCTATTGACATGTCAACTAGTTTCTTGTGTGCAAGTTGCACTAAAGAAAAGAGGCCTTGTAGCCATTCTGAAGACTGATATCTCTATATAAGTCTAAGAACATAGAACACAAATTTAATTCCACAAGGTATTTGTGTTAGTGAAGTAAGTGGGATATAAGTCCCTTGCTTATAAATCAATAGGGTCTAAGAAGATATAATTTTTTATCCTTATTGATGTTTATACACAATCCCCAAAATATAATTAAATAAAAAGAAAATAAACTCTAATTATAATAGGCATAAATATTTTTCCATGAATCTTCAATTCTTATTGTTGGGTTAGGTAAGGATGTTGAGAATAAGTCACAAAATTCATTTCCATTCTTACGTTTTATGTACCCTTGGAACATGAGAGGGAGATATTTTCCACATTTGAAACAACCAACCATATTTCTTACACCAATAAATGTTTTGATAAAGCCATGAATATGGAAAATTATATTTGGATCGAATGTATTCTTAGTTCATCTATTGACCATATTTATGGTCAATTACAATGAATCTCAAAGATTTGAGTTTTTTACCTCGAATTTTGAAAAATTAGACATATTATCCATAAGGTCCTAGCCCTATCACTTGAATTTGCCTCATTCTCTCCTCATATTTTATTATTTCCCTTCTCTTCGATCATGAATAATAATCTTAAGGTATTATGGTGTTTTCATTTATGAATATGAACTTGAGGATTGGTTTATTAAGTAGTCATTATTTCTAGACACACTTCTTCATTTAGAATTGATGCTTATGTCTTAATATCATTTTGTTCACTCATGATAAATGAGGGTTATATTATTTCAGAGCATTGGTATGACAATGCATTTGGTTAGGGATGGATACTTCTATAGTGGGTCTCCTCATCCTTATTGATGGCTTTCCTCCTTTGTATTTTTTTTTGAGACTATGGTGGTATCCCTCCTTGATTATATAATCCTTGGCCTTAGTGTTAGTTAGTGGTTGGTTGTTATAGTTGGTTCTTTTCCTTGGTTTATTTTATAATAATGAACCATTGTGAACATGGGATATGCTTAGAAACTATTGGAAATGGGTATTTGGAATTTGATTTTTGGCCATGATTGGGATTGTTTTCCTTCAGGATTTGATGTGTTATGGTATTGGTTTTTGGATGCACTGTCTATTGAGTGTTTCACTAACATTTGAATGGAATTTAACATAGCATGGGTATGTGGGATTGATCTCCTTTATCAATTTGGATCTAAGATCTAGTGTAACCTATTCTCTCCTTCCTATCTTTCTTACTAATTTCATTTAGTTTTTGGAGTTGGATGCTCAACCCTCACTACAATTTATATTATTTCTCCTTATTGGGTCTTTGCATTTCACCTAGTTGTAACTAACTTTGTGGGTATAAGACTAGTTTGGCCTTGTGGCTCCCCACTTTGATCACTTAGACTATGTTTACTACTAAAGTTTGAGATTTTGAGGTCACTTTGGATTGGTCTTTGGATTGTGCATCATTGAAGGAAATCACTCTTATTGAGCTTGCATTTGATTTGGGGACTTATTATTTACTTATGTTTTACATTGTTGTGATTGAATTTGAGATTTTCTCTGCTTATCTTGATGTATATTCTATTGTGCATTTCCATGTCATTTGTTTCACTCCTTGTTGTTTTTTCTCTCCTTTTTTTGGGCATACCTTATGCTAACAATATGGTTGTAAGTTTCTTTACCTATGAAATTTTGATCCTTGTCTCGGACCATCCATTTGTGTTCATATGTGTTCATATTTGGGTTGTATTTGTTATTTCCTTGATCATTATTTGGAGTAAGTGACCCATGATCTGCTTAACTATGATTTGGGTTAATTCATCATGCTTGTTGAGAGTTTGCTTTGTGAACTTTGGGTTTTTCCTGTCTTTACTTTCCCTAACTCAAATTTGTGATGAGTATTATGTTATTTTAGTGATGTTTGCATGGCCACCTACTTGTGCATTATGCTTGTTTTAATATTTATTATTTCCACAATCCCACTCTTTATACTTGGAAACTATTTATTTTTTAGCATCGTGTGCACAAAGTTTAATTTGATGCCTGCATTGTTCTTGTCCATGCTTCTCATGCCTAGGTTTGTTGATACTCATTTTTCTTGATCCAAAATGGGTCATTATGTAATTTTTCATATATTTTGGTACTGTCTAGGTGGAAAAATGGAGCTATTGGCTTGTAGGGGTCCCACTTTGGTGATTTAGGGTACATAACCTTCTGGACCCCATTTGAGGTTTTGGGGTCAAAAATTTTCAAACATATCTCCCAACCTATCAACTTCATTATACACTTTGAAATATTTCTAATGACGTGAATATCACATCAATTGAATTTCATATGTGAAAGTTATGCCTTCCTAAATTTGACCTATCTTGTTGATCACCATGGTATCGAGAAGATGCCACATTAGCTTCCCTAACTCATGCATGTGGAGATAGTCATGTCTTGGCTTTCAAGAAGATGTTAAAGTGCCCAAAACTTTAACATTAATAGGGGGTTGAGGCATGTAAAAACCATAACCCTAAATGGATAGCATTATTTGTTAACTATTAGGTTTCTAGGAAAGGAAGGGGTTCCATTGTTATTATATTGTGTAGTTTTCCATAGATGAGTAAAGCATATAGGAGTGGGATATTGAAGTAGAATAAAGGAAGTAGAAGATCTTGCAGCAACCATGTTTTCCAAAGTGTCCATGAAAACTCCATGCTGAGTTCCCTTTTCTTTGTATTTTCATTTCATAACTAAGAAGAAAAGAGTAGAGCACAGGTCTCATCTTATAGATGGATTTTTCCTATATTGGGTTTTTCTGGGGTACATCTCATGTTTATTGTGTGGATGGTGCATTATTTTCTTAGCTTCTTTCATTTTAGTTTTACTTTATTTAATATTTCATGCATTAATATGGTAACATTAAATTTGGAATCTAAGTAAAACACAATATAATAAGAGATTTCAAAATATTGTAAGATCTGTTGTGATGAACTATTCCAGTGGAATACCCATTGCAGTTTACATATCATATTGGTATCTTATCAGCTTTCTTTGGGGTTTTTGGGAAGTTACAGTATCTAAGAATTTACATAAAGTGTGAAAACTCTAGCCATGGTTGATTAGTACATTAAAAATCCATGTGACGAGTCATAAGATAGATTTTCAAAGATAGAAGCATAAGTCACTAACATCTCTTGCAATATGGCCATTATCATGGCATCTCTAGATAACAAGTTCGGGCCTTTCAGGGAGTTTGGTGGATCTAACTTAGAAGCTGGATTGGACGAGAAATATGGAGATAATGAAGACCTAGAAAATGAGTAGAAAAAGGGACCAAAGAAAGAGAGACCAAGTTCTAGTGCCATCACTTCTTCCCAATCTTCATTTAAAGTGCCCAACGAAAGTGGACATCAAAGCATACCAAGGTGATATTTATGATATTAATTGAATCAATGATTGCAACACTTATAAGTCTATTTCAATGTTCGTAACAATGTATAAGAGAAAACAATTCATTTTCAAAACTTAAGTTAGAGAGCCATGCCCAAAATTAGTGGGAAAGTCATAGGGAGATGCTTAGGTTGGAGGGTGATCTCCCAATAACTAAGTGGGAGGTGTTTAAAAACCTCATTAATTACCAATTCTATGCTATTGGGTATGAAGAGGACCAATGGATCCATTAAAATTACTAAAAGAAGAAGCAAGGGATAAGTGCACAAGTGTACACCATCGAGTGCAAAAAAATGGATATTATGTTGGGTATATCTCCCAAGAGCACATATGTACTCGTCAAGTATTTGGGTTGTCTACACAATCATTTATGGAGGCAAGTGATGCTCTTTAAACCTAATAAAGTTGGTGAGGATTTTGTACAAGAACAATATCTAGAAAACACGGGTAAGAATAAATGATAACCAAGTGGTTTCGATCAAGAAGACCATAAGCATGGGTCCTAGGAGAGAAATATGAAGTGGAAATGAAAGGAAAAGAAGACAACAACCAATTTGCATTAGTGCAACAATCCAAACATCCATTGTAACCATTGTAATATTGATGGTCAAGCTAAAGACAAATGTTGGAATCTACATCTAGATATGAATTCAAATAATTGTAAGAAGGATTCCAAGAAGAAGAACACACTAGCCATGGAGTCAAGCAAGCAAGTAGAGAGAAACTCAGATGTAGATGAAAAATATTGTCTACACCATAATGCAAAAGAACGTGAATTTGAATATCTTCCATCCCAAGGAAGAGAATGAGATGACTAAACTCTTCCATATTAAGATTTAGGTCAAGAAGATAAAGGTGTATCCTTTATTTTATTATGTTTCTGTTGTGCCAGGAACTAAAAACCCTCCATTTTCTTGTAATTTACTTGCAAATATTCCTCAAGAAAATTGAGCCCTTTTATTTTTTTCTTGGAAAATTCTTCGACTTTTATCTTCTTAATGATTTCTCCTCCCAATCATGCTACTTCAAGCTTCACATTTCATCCAAATCTATATCTTTCAACTTTGGATACTTAAAAAAATTTCTATGCTAATTTTTTGTTTTCGACCGAGTTAATTTAAAATCCTCCAGTGTACACCAGAGGAGTTACCAAAAAATACTATGGTGTACATCAAATGAGTTCCCTTCATAAGTTTTAATAACCATATGCCGAATTCATTTAAACCTCTCCAATAATCCTTTTCCACCAAATGAGTTAATATTAAATCCTCTGGTTTGACCGAAAAGGTTCCTATGAACTCCTCTAATCAAACCAAAGGTGTTCCCCTCTTTCCCTCTGATGCGAACCACCACCCTTCATGCCAAGTTCCTTGGTATACACCAAGGACTTTCCCACGAAGTACTTTGATGTATGCTGGAGTACTTTGCATCAAATTTTCCAGTTTGTTCCTTGCAACATCATAGCACACATTTAATGTGCACAAAACTATAAATAAGCACTTGACCCTCAATTCTTATTATATTATTGAAAGTTGAGAAAAGGAGAGTAAGGCCCCAATTGAAGAAAGGTCGAACCTGGAGATTCCTCCCTCTCAACAAACCAACACCATCTATGTGTCGATTAATCTCCAGGTAATCCCTAAACATGAGCGTACCTTGTTATTTTGCTGGTTTATATAATAAGCTTTAAGGTTTTGAATTCCATAACAAGGACTCCATCTCGTGATTAACCATACTGATATCCCATTCAACAAAACCTTTCCCTCTTTCACTTCTAGTGAATATCCCATGGTCCAATCATGGTATCACCGCAGGTCTTGTCCCAATGCCATTTACCCATTCACGCCAATGCCAAACACTCCTTGAGAAATTGCCTATCAAAACAACCCTAGCTACTATCACATCGGATTTTTGGTTGTACCTTCCCTCCCATCACTTTGAAAGGTAACAATCCTTCACTTCTCACCCAAGCAAAAAAGACCTCAGCCTTGATGACATTATCCCATTTCCTTATCCATTTCCCAATACTTAAGAAAATTTCAAGAAAATGGCTTTGTAAACTGACAAAGTTTTTATCGATACTACCGGTTTATTCGAATTTGTTTGCAATAACTCCTTTGGTATTCATAGAAGAAGTTATATTAACTATGTCGGTTCTTCACACATCAATGAACTTTTCACTAACCTCTCCCCAAAAAACTTGATATAAAATTCTCTAGTATTACTGGAAGAGTTAACACAAACATCGTTGGTATACACCGAGACACTTTCCATTAACTTTTCCAGTGTACACCAACGTAGTTGACACTAACTCTTCCGATATCCATCAGAGAATTTCATAAGAACTACTCCAGTTTCAAACAACTTGGACCTTTTTCTACTATAGTTTTCTAAGGTGTTCACCATGCCTACCACTATACTTTCCTCATCTAATGACGACCTTCCACCCAACATCAACGCCAATGATTCCTTGGGTATTTCTTATAAGATTCTTAGGAAAATTATTTCTTGGATGAACATGTATTAATTATGATTATTTCCTTGCATTGACCTCATATTTACTTTTCTAGGTTTAGGTATTTCTCCGAGAAAGAAAACAACCAAGAAAGAACCTACCACCAAAGCCTTCGGAAGCGGTCAACATATTGAAGATGAGCCAGATATTGTTGGAGCCATGTACAATGACAGTTATGGATTCTTGGAAAAAGGAGAAGATGTACTTGTATAAGGGGATGTGTATCAAATGTTGAAAAATCAGAGATTTTCTACAGATGTTGAATACCAGGATGAACTAAATATTTTCAAGAACATTAGAAAGTATGGGATATTAAGAGTAGCAGAATGCGTTGTTGTATTCCCTTGCACCAACACCATTGCATGAATATTGAAACATGTAGATGTGGTGAATGGGATTTTCTGCAAAGTTATGGGGGACCCATAACATCATTCTAGCCCACAAACCTGGCCAAATACTCTCATCTAGAGAAAGGGACCAGAAATATAGACAATGAACTTCTTGGTGAGTTTAAATATTCATACAAGGACCTATGCCCCACATGGTATAAGATAGATAAGCAGCTCAAACTCAAAACCACTGGTGGGTATCCCATGACCACCCTCACGAGGCCTTGTCCATACATGGTTTCCATGTTATGCAGGATTTACAGGGAACAAGATGCCTCCGAGTTTCCCCTCTCATACATGCCATTAATCCAATACTGTGAAAACAAAAGGTTTTCATTCAATTGGGACGACATACTATCATCAAACCTAGTAGAGGCCATCATCACAGTTGTAAAATCTCAACCAAGAACCTTCCCGAGTTTCTATATGTTAGCATATCTCATAGAAATCATGTGCGTCGCCCCCCAATACCCTAAGATGGGTTGGGTGTGGCAGCCAAAAGATGCCTCCATCCATATATATTGCAAAGTGCTCTGGGAGCACAAGTACAAGACACAATGCCAAAATATATGTGAACACTTCATGGCTCCGTTATATGATTTCATCTTTTGCACACCTTCCCCATGCATGAACGAAAAGGAAATGGATATCATAAAGAGGATTATGGATTGGTAACGAATGGATCACAACACTTATATTAGGATATACGGTGTTATGAAATCCTCTCATCTCCTTCCATGATTTGTACCAGAAAAATTGGTACTCTAGAAGGTGGCTCATCAAACGGTGATCAATGGAGTTGGAGGAATACTCTATCAAGACAAGAAGGAAATATGTCCACCACTCATGTTATGCATTGCATCCAACTCTTTCTTGACCACCAAGCAATCCCAAGAGGAATGAAGTATTCTGTTAACTTACCACTTCAAAGAAGAAAGGTTCAGGAGGCATGACCCAAAGAAGTTCATTAAAGAGCATTTCAAAAAACTAGGGGTGCCTTGGGAGTATACATCAGAACTTTGGGAAGAGGAATAAGTACACTAAAATGATAGAAATTACAATAACATCTTCTTCAAAAGATGAAGTAGACCCTTAGGGAGAATTGCAGATGAAGAAAAGGCATGAGAAGAGGCTAGAAAGAAAGAAAAAGAATAAGTAGAAAGAACATCTTCTGCTATTGTATCTACATAGTATGGATCTGTAGAAGAGGAGGAAACATTAGTATATAGGAAAAGAAAAGATAAGAATAAGTTTCACAAGAAGAAGAATGACGCCTAAAAAAATAAAAGGAAGACTAAATTTGACAAAGCTAAAGATAAAATGAATGCGACAACTGTAGCAACAACAACCAAAGCTCAAACAAAAGAAAAGGCAGTTTTCCAGAAGGAGGCTGAGAAAAAGGAAATAGCCTGAAAATCCGCAGCAGAAGCAGCAACAACAATGGAAGCGACACAGAGGGAAACCAAGCAAGCTATGGATAAAGTAGCAGAATAATAACAGAGGAAAAAGGATCAGAAATAGTGAGACATTCCTAATGGACACCAACCTACCATAGATATTCACGGCAAACACCAGTGGTCAATCCCAAATTGGTGGCCTTGATATGGTATTTCGAGCCCCGTTTAAAGCAACAAAGTTCTCCAACTTGAAGAAATTCACCTACTACAAGGATTTAGGAAAAATCATACAAGAACAAGTGAAGAAGGTTCCTATAATGGGAGGAGACCCAATCTCAATTGTTACACAGACCCCTATAACTAGAGATGTTAGAGAATACCTCGTCACCATATCCTCCGCCGGCTCTACTTTCATGACTTCCATATAATACAACGTATGAAACTTGTGCCAGTAGAATCTAGAGAAGGAAGTGAGGATTAGGGAAATTGAGGAAAAGATTCAATAGGTAAAGGTAGATGAAGGAAGCTTACAAAGCTTCAAAGATAACACATAAAAGGTCATAACTAAGATCGAGGAAGACGTAATTGACATGTATGCTCACCTGCACATGTTCCAGGGCATAGATTATTTCATTGTAGATCAACATAGCAGGGTGCAGACTAAGATCACACAATTCAACACTATTTGGGAGGGAATGAAAAGTATTGATACATGGATTGCAGAAGACCTGGATGCGTTAGTCAAGCTCTATTGTCCCTCAGCCAAGGAAAGGAAAATGGAAATCTATGCACTAGATCATTACCAGAAAGAAGAACAAAGGGTAGACAAAGAAACAACTATCTCAATGGTGATTTGTTCACGCATGCACAATAATTGATTAAGATACGCCAACTCCACCAGCTACAAGAGATTGAAAAAAACCTTGTAATGGAGGAACTTGTTGACAAGATACAAGACAACACAAGTCGTATATGGGAGGTCACTGAGTCAAGCACCACAGTAACAACATACCTAATAGAACAACACCTTATTCAACCGGAAAAGGTCCATACTATGGTTCAGGCATTCATGGCTACATTATCAAAAGATATGCAGACCCTTGATGACAATGTAGCTATGCATATGACTACCATAAAAGATATTTCATACTATAGACTCATATCTATGTACAATCATCTGGAAATATGGATAGTATACCTTCAAGACAAGAGTCCATAAAAATATGAAATATGAAATTCAAAATTGCTATTACCTATACTTTGTTTTGTCTTTTCTAAAATACTCTCAATTTTGTCCCTACTTTGTACACATGTCATTAAGTAGAGGGAAGATGAACAATTTTGTAAAAAATTATTTAAGGGGATACAAAGAGTCACAAGGGAGTTAGAAAAAAATTGTATAGATATAAGAAGAGACCTACTTTGGAAGGGCTCTTCAATCTTTGTATACACTCTAGAACTTCTTTTGGAGAAGATACTTGGTTAATGAATATTGAGAAGCCCTTAGGGCCATGTTTATGAAAGGGAAAACAACTTTCACGTGTTGTTGTTTTGTTGTGAACTATATCAGGAATAATGTATGTTGTTCACATGGACTCTAAGGATGTGTTTGTTTATATACTAATCTAACACAATCTATATCTCTTTCGTGGTTTTGTTGTTCCTCTTTATCTTTTCACGTCCTATGTATATTAGTTATGTTGTATGTGAATAATATAGTTTGGAATTTTTTGGTTATATATTTTGCATGCACATCTTTCTAACTTTTCCTCTTCATTACGTCTATCGGGGTGAATTTTCTAGCAGGTTTCAATTTCTATACAACTCATTTGGTTACAATAACTCACTCCTAGATAGGATATGATAGATTAGATATCTTTTCATACATAGTCTTAATATACATGTTTATATTTCATAATCATCCATCCTCACCCCTCATAACTAGAAATGGCAGTCGAGCCAGAATCTGGATGGGTCTCCTAACCCAAATGGTGCATGGTCTAATTGAGAATTTGTACCGGGGAGTACCCCTTACTGTTGTTGGGACATTTATACCCATCAATAGGTTCATAGGAAAACCTCACATTAGAAGATCTAGTTGACAAGTGTGTATTAGAAGTTCATGACCATCCTCACCGATATCCATTAGGATAAGTACATAAGGGTGCAGAGCTTATGTCACTAAGTAGTGTAAAATCAAATTTTTTATAAGTGCAAATTATATTGATAAAGTGGAGGTATATGTACTACTGACACTTGATATGTGGGGTTTAGTGTTTGGAAGACCCTACATGTACATGAGGGATGCAATATTCATGAAAAGAGAAAATCAACACCACTCGATCAATGATGGGAATCCCTTAATCATAAATGTACACAAAGGTAAATCCAAAATATATTTGGTAATTTCTAACCAATACAAGAAATTGATCAATTCTAGTAGGAAGTTGGTATTACTCTTGATTAGAGAGAATCAACTAGGAGATAAATCAGTAAAAGTAAAGTCATCTCTAGAGGGATGTATCAAAGAGCATAAAAATTAGTTGGATGAGCTCTTTCATTCCTACATAAAGTGTTCCATGAGCCAAAGGGTTACCACCTTAGAAGGAAGTGGAGCATGAGATACAATTGTTTCCTAACTCCCCATTGCCAAATCTCGGGTTGTATATATTGTTTGTCCTAGAAGTAGATGAAGTGAAGAAATGATTGAACCTCACCTTATGAGTCAACTATCATCATAGTACCCAAGAAGGAAAATAATTGGAGAATGTGTATCGATTACAAATATTTAAATAATATCACTCTTAAGAATCGATACACTCTGCCCAGGATTGATGACTTACTAAATTAGTTGCAGCATGCCAAGTACTACGCCAAGTTGGATCTCAAATCGAGATACCTCTAGGTATGAGTTAAAGAGGAATACATCTAGAGGACTACCTTTAAGATAAGGCAAGGTCTATATGAATGGCTGGTAAATCCTTTTGGTTTATGTAATTCACTAGCTACATTTATGTGTTTGATGAATGATGCAGTGTGTTAGTTTCTATTATTTTATATATCTACCTAGGAAGAACATATATAACTTTTCATGTAAATGTTAGAGAATTATAAAAAACATCAATTGGTGGAAAACATTAAGAAATATGGATTTTTTGAAAAATCATTGATGTATTTGGGGTATGTGATTGGTGGAGGGGAACTCAAGATTAATCCCGTGAAGATAGAGGACATCCCCAAGTGGTCTGTTATCCCCACTTTTAGGGATAACTAGGAGATCATGTCTCGAGGCCCACAGGTCCTAGACATGGAGTACCAAGAGCCGGATTGACTTTTAGCATGGACCTGGAGGTCCCATCTTTTCTCCCTTTTAGTGCCTCTACCTTGCCAGCAACAACAACATCCATTACCATCAGCTTGGTCTTATGTCAAAGATGGTTCTTGCTCCATGAGGTAATGAGTCCGGGTATCATGGTACGTGTCACTCTGATCTTCAAAACCTTTGAATATGTGCATTTAATTTCTTTTGTTTCTAACAAGTGCTTGGATATTACACTCTCTCCCTTGACCATGTCTGGGAGGATTGTCAGGATGCCCTAGTAAGCATGTATCCGTAGGTTCTGGTTTGCCACTGGGGGGATTTCTGAAAAGCCATCATCTGCTCCCTTCATAGCACCATTTTTTCGTCTTGCTTCCCACTCATCTATCCCATTACACTTGTCTAGGAACTGGGTTGACCTATCATTTGAGGGTTGCACCTTACCTCGTGGGAAGAAGGGGATAAAGGCCCAGAAGGTAAAAGCAAGCTAGAAAAAGATAAAAGCCTTAGAATAAAACCTCGAGATGCTTCACCCAAGGATCCCCAAGAAAGCAATAAAAGGCTTCTCAACAAGAAACAAGAGGGACTCGTAAAATAATAAAACAAGACCTAGTCAGAGG
>JASDQU011247022.1:0-25753 GCA_032191745.1 Picea mariana | reverse complement strand
GGCACAAAGTTGTTGGCTGCAAGGAAACTATCCTGCAATTACTCTATGTTCCTCATGGAACGACTTACATGGTTTCAGATCAAGTCAATCAAAGAAGGTAGACCCCATGCAGTGTTAAATCCAACAAATTTTGTTAAAAATTTTGCAGAAGACTCTGCCATGGATCAACACCTTCTCTGTGAATTATATTTTCATAATGAGGCCATCCCTGAGAACCGACAGCTTAACATTAACCCTCTTGTCGGTGACATCTAGATTCGGGCACTCACCTCCTTCCTTAACAATCAGATTATATGGAAGGATGAATTCCTAGCTACCAAGCATAACGAGGATAATCACCTTCTCTGGATATGGCCAGAACCACAAAATGTTGCCACCTTTGTTACAGAGTATTATCAGTTTTTAAAGAAACCATGGATGACTCAACACATTCAACAACTATAGACATCAGTGTTTCAGGAGTGTCAACAGTTCATTAAATCCACAGAGATTGCTACCCTACAAGAAAATAACATATTTTGGCAACAATCTACTGGGAAAAGACAAGAACACAATCCCTTCAGCCCCACTAATCTTGAGATAGCAATCTCCAGGGTACCTAGCTACATCAAGTGTGTTCAGCAATGTGCTGAAAGCTGGATAGGGTATCAGTTTCATTTTCCTATCCTCTGGATGCCAGCAGAGAAACATCAAATTCATTATAAGTTGCCCAAGAAGGCTGAAACAACAGCTTGGCAAAGGTTACAACGCGTTCAAGGGTTCAGAGCTCCAACAGACAACACCTTCCATAGCTACTTCTTGAGTAACTTGCACGCTCAGAGTCGGTATCCAGATTCTGATTCAGACTGAGGTTTCCTGAGGACATGCAACATTTCAAGTTGGGGGGGATGTTAGGACCATACAATGTACCTTTTTTCTCACACTTTTTGCTACCTTTACACCCTTGTTTCACTCACATTATCACCTTACCCTATCTTTCCAAAGGTATACAACGTCTCTTCTCTTTACTATATGTTTAATCTGTTTTGCATATATTTTTACATTACTCTCGTATTTAACCGTTGATTAGAAATATATAAGTGCTAAAACAGTTCGAACTGCAGATTAGCATTGAAGCCTGTTGCTGAAACAGTCAAAGCATGCAATCCTATGGCTGAAAGTCCGTGGTCTATAATGCTGAAACAACAACTCACACAAGAAGAATCTGTTACACTCTCCATAGACTACAATGCTGAAACAACAACTCACACTCTCCGTGGACTACGATGCTAAAACAACAACTCACACTCTCTGTGGTCTACGATGCTGAAACAACAACTCACACAAAAGAAGCTGTTACACTCTCCGTGGACTATGATGCTGAAACAGTAACTCACACTCTCCGTGGTCTACGATGCTTAAACAGTAATTCACACAAAGCTGTTACATCGACCACAACAGCCGCACCTTGAGCCAGAATTAACCATCGCTGCTGTGTGAGGCTACATTGCTGAAACAGTCAGAACACAAATCTCGTTGTTAAAACAACCCACGATTTGCGATGTTGAAACAACATACAACAACAGTAAAGAGGTTAAATAAAGAAGCTATTACTCCAACCGCAAAAACAACACCTCACTCAACACCTTTTCAACTATTGTAATAGCATTCTGTTACGGGAGACTAGGATGTCCTATCCCAGTATAAAGATTTGATTTGACTAAGAATAGGACTCATATGTACACATGTAATTTGATGATCAAATTGTATCGAGGGGATTCTCCTCTTTAAATAAGAGGAAATCATCATTAGAGAGGACCTTTTTTTAGCGAAGAAAGGATTTACAGAGAAGGATGTGTTTTATTTCAGACATTGTAATATGATACAGTTGACAGATGAATAAAAGTTTGTTCTAAGCATTCCTTTCTAGTTCCTCTCGTTTCAGGGGAATCTTGTGAGAAGGGAGGGCCCACCTTCTTCACAAGATTCACCCATTAGCTTTGTAGTGTGTTAGTGTTATTTCTGTTCATGCCTTGATTAAATTTTGTTTTGCTGAAACACTACTTTACTGAACTCTGTTTTGCTGAAACACTACTTTACTGAATTATGTCTTGCTGAAACTTTGCTTTACTGATTGTTACATTGTTTTCATATGATTCATGCTTGGGTAATTGTTAATCATTCTAGTTAACAATCCTGTTTGGTGAATTTATGAAGGAGTGATAATCAGGGACATGTGCTGAAGATTCCTGTTTGGGGAATAGGGTCCTGTTTTTTGTTAGGGGATAGTTAGCCTTCAGTGTGTGTTAATCATTTCTATTAGTAAGGAGTTCATGAAAGTGTGATGATTGGAAACAGGTGCTGAAGATTCCTGCTTTGGGAATAATGTCCTGTTCTCTGGTTACATAATAGTTGGTCTTTCCTTTTTGCAGTGTCCTGAAAGATTTATTTTGCAGGTTGTTATTTTCTTAATGTAATCCATGATTCTTTAGACAATTATTTCTTTAAACATTGAACTCTGCAATAGGTAGATTGCTTTCCTGTAATTCAAGTTAGAACTTTAGTTTGTTCAAGGCAAAGTGTGATTAATATGTTTTTACTACAACTCTAGGTTGCTTTTGAGATTGAGCATATATAGTGCGTGATTACCTTTGAAATAAACAGACTTCCCTGGGTTGACAATTTATGTAGCACTTGATTGTTTAGTTAAATAAACAATTATAGTGACCAAAAACTACAATATTGAATGTTACAAATGCAACAACTATGGTCATAAAGCTAGTAAATGTAGATTGTCAAAATATGGAGGATGAAATCTACACAATAGTCCACATACTTAATCTAGCTCAGTTGAGACCCAACCATGACAAAACTCTTTATGAACTATGGTTTGGCAGGCCAACATCTATAAAACACTTTAGAATTTTTGGAAGTAAATGTTACATTAACAATGATGAAGATAATTTAGGAAAGTATGATCCATGATTTGATGAAGGGATATTTTTAGGGTATTCACCTTTTAAGAAAGCATACATATGTTATATATTAGACTACTAAAGATAGTGGAAAGTGCCAATGTAAATATAGATGATCTAAAACTAAAGAAGAGCATATCCCAAGACATAAAAAATTGATAGGAAATCTGGGACAAATTGGAGGTTGTATATGAAGGAAATATCAAAGTCAAAGAAGCCAAACTATAAACCTATAGAGCTCGGTTTGAAAATTTGAAAATGAAAGAAGAAGAGAACATTTTTGAATACTTTCATAGGGTAGATGAGGTAGTTAATTCAATCAGAGAAGCATGAGAAGAACTTACTGATAAACCTATTGTACAAAATATCTTAAGTTCATTACCTATGAGATATGATGCCAATATTTCCATAATTGAAGATAGTCCAGAACTTGAAAAAATCACAGTAGAACAACTTCATGGAATTTTTACAGCATATGAGATGAGAATAGGGAGCGAAAAACCATCAAAAGGAGAAACATCCTTTAAAGCATCTAAAACAAAGATGAGGCAGGAGAAAAAAACCAATGATGAGTTATCATATATATCTAATGAAGAAATTGCCAACTTCATGAAAAAAACTCAAGAAAGGGACTGGGAAATACAAAGGAAATATTCCTCTAATATGTTTCAACTGTGGTAAAATTGGATACTTTTCCAATAAATGTCCCTATCCTAAGAAAGAGGAAATTGATGATGAAATAACCTTCAAAAATCAGAAGAAAAACAAAATCAAAGACAAAAAGAAGTTCTACAAGAAGAAGAAAACGTTCTTTACCCAAGAAGACAATAACTCATATGAAGAAAGTGAAGAAGAGGAACRAGAGATTTTATTTATGTGAATAAAAACTCAAGATGATAATCATCTAGAAGATGAAGAAGAAGTGAACCTCGAGGAAGAATTCATTCGTGCAATTGAATAACTAAGAAAATCGAAAAAGCAAAACAAGCTACCAAGGGAACAACTTCTAGAGATTGAAGAAACTACTAAATTAAGAGAAAAGGAAGTTTCTAAAACCCTTAATGAGTAAAAAAAAATGATTATTAAGTTAAAAACTCAACTCTAAGAAACTAAAAGAAAAGAAGAAATATTGAATAAAGAACTCAATGAAAAACAACAAATGTGTAAGGTATTGGAGGATGAAATAGTTCAACTAAAAGAGAAATTAGAAAAAGAAGATATTCAGTCTAAGTTTGAAAACAACTCAAAAATCCTAAATAAAATTCTTAGTAGTCAGAGACCATCAAATGATAAGACAAGACTAGGATATGATCCCTCTACAAAACAAGAAAATGACAAAATCWGTTATGCAAATGTTATTAAAAACCCCATAAGAAGAAAAGAAAAAAAGACAAGAACAACACCATTGAAAACCATCCCAAATAAACAGAAATCTTCACTTCGTACTAAAGAAAAATATGACCAAAAGAATAGAATCATCAGAAGGAATCCCTCTAACAAAAATCAATATATCTTTCTTGGTTATTGCTATTCCTGCAAAAATTTTGGAAATAAAGCAATACACTGTAAAGCTTATAGAAAGTACAAACCAAGAAATGTCCAAAGATATGAAAATAATAAAGATAATGCAGAAAGAAGAAATTATAACTCCTTCTCTCCCTTACAAGACTACAATATTGAATGTTACAAATGCAACAACTATGGTCATAAAGCTAGTAAATGTAGATTTTCAAAATATGACAAAAAGATAAATATTCCCAATTACCAAAAAGTATGGAGGAAAAAGAAAATGGAGTGCAATGTAGCCGTATATGCAAGAAATCAAGGATGTCAGTGGTATATAGACAATCGATGTTCCAAACACATGAATGGAGATCAAAGCAAATTTCTCAAGTTAAACAAGAAAGGAAAAAGGAAAAGTAACCTTTGGAGATAATATGTCAACCAAAACACTGGGAAAAGACATTGTCAATTCAGGAAATGAAAAAACCAAAGCAGAAGATGTACTTTTGGTAGAAAATCTCAAACCTAATCTCCTAAGTGTTATTCAAGCATGTGATCAGGGTCACATACTCACCTTTGATTTTCAAAAATGTGAGATCAGAAAAAAGGACACTGGAAAGCTGGTAGCAGTTGCACCAAGAACATCTAGTAATGTGTACATCCTTAATATAGATGAAGGAGAAAAATGTTGTTTAATCCAAGTAGATGAAAGCTGGCTATGGCATAGAAGGTTGGGACATTTAAACTTTGACAACTTGATCAAATCCAATGAGAAGGAAGCAATAAGGGATCTACCAAAAGTTATTAATCCTTCAGATTCTATTTGTAAACATTGTCAAATAGGGAAACAAACAAGAGTTAGGTTCAAACCAAAAGAGAATTCCATAAAAAAACCATTATAACTTATTCACACAAATTTATGTGGACTTACCAAAACTAAAAGTACTTATGGTGAACATTATTTTTTGTTGATCATTGACGATTACACAATATTGACCTGGGTATACTTTCTAAAAGAAAAATCAGAAGCCTTTGAGAAGTTTAAAACATACAAACTTCTTATAGAGAATGAAACATATCTGAAAATCAAATGTCTAAGATCAGACAATGGAGGAGAATTCACCTTTAAATATTTCATTCAATTTTTTGAAAATCATGGTATCAAAAGACAATTTTTAGCTCCCAGGACTCCTCAACAGAATGGAGTAGTAGAAAGGAAAAACAAAACAGTTCAAGAAGCTGCAAGAACCATGCTAAATGAAGCCAAGCTTCTAGACAAATTCCGGAGAGATGCAATCTACACAATAGTCCACATACTTAATCTAGCTCAGTTGAGACCGAACCATGATAAAACTCCTTATGAACTATGGTTTGGTAGGCCAACATCTATAAAACAGTTTAGAATTTTTGGAAGTAAATGTTACATTAATAATGATGAATATAATTAAGAAAAGTCTGATCCACGATTTGATGAAGGTATATTTTTAGGGTATTCACCTATTAAGAAAGCACACATATGTTATAATCTTAGACTACTAAAGATAGTGGAAAGTGCCAATGTAAAGATAGATGATCTAAAACTAAAGAAGAGCATATCCCAAGACATATAAAAAATTGATAAAAATTCTCAGAAAGATGATGATGATGTAGAATCTCAAATAGAAGATGATGATAATGAAACATGGGAAAATGAACCATATACTGATGAAGAAGAAAATGAAGAAACCCCCTTGCCTAAATCTCCATAAAAAAGAGTTCAAAAGAATCATCCTGAAAGTCATATTATTGGAGATAAAAATGCAGGAGTGGAAACAAGAAGGAGACTCACATTTGACTCAGAACAAACAATTTTATCCCTAATAGAACCTAAGTCATTTATAGAATCCAAAAAAAATAAATATTGGATAAAAGCAATGAATGAATAATTAAACCAAATAGAGAAGAACTAGATGTGGGAACTAGTTCCAAGACCCAAGGACAAGAATGTGGTGGGAACCAATTGGATCTTCAAGAACAAACTAAATGAAAATGGGGAGATTATAAAGAACAAAGCGAGATTAGTTTTCAAAGGATATTCCCAAATTGAAGGTATTGATTTTGAAGAGACCTTTGCTCCAATAGCAAGACTTGAGGCCATCAGAATGTCCATGTAATTTGCATGCTTCAAAAATTTCAAAATCTATCAGATGGATGCCAAGTCAACATTCCTTAATGGAACACTAGAAGAAGAAGTCTATGTTGAACAACCAGAAGGATTCATGTTAATACAAAATAAGGACTATGTGTGCAAGCTAATAAATTCCTTGTATGGTCTTAAACAAGCCCCCAAAACATGGTTCTCAAGGCTTGATTAGTACCTGCAAAAACAAGGATATAAAAGAGGGACTACTGACAACAATTTATACATCAAAATTGATGATCAAAACATAATTGTTGTGGTGGTATATGTAGATGACATCATATTTGGAAGTAATCTTACTATACTAAGCACAAAGTTTGCAACCAAAATGCAAGAAGAATTTGAAATGTCTATGCCGGGAGAACTATCCTTTTTCTTAGGTTTACAAGAAACTCAAACAGAAAAAGGAATATTTGTTTCCCAAGCCAAATATATCAAGGAAATGCTAAATAAATTCCAAATGGAAGATTTTAAACATATGAGTACTCCCATGGTCACTGGATGTAAACTAAGCCTAGAAGATGACTCGCCAAAAGTGGACTAAACGATGTACATATCAATGGTTGGAATTCTTCTCTATTCAACAACAACAAGACCTGACATCATGTAGGTTGTATGACTCATAGGGAGATTTCAATCCGCACCTAAATAAACTCACTTAAAATAAGTAAAGAGAATATTCAGATATCTTAAAGGCACCTTAGAAATTGGATTATGGTATCCAAAAGATAAAGACTTCAATCTAGCTACATACACTGATGCATATTGGGTCGGTAGTATAGATGATAGGGAAAACACCATTGGAGGAGAATTATTTTAAGGAAAGTATCTGGTAGCATGGCTAAGTAAGAAATAAACATCCACATCACTTTCCACAATAGAGGCATAATACATTGTTGTTGCATCTTGCTGCACACAAGTTCTTTGGATGAAGCAAACATTAGAAGATTTACAAATAAGATATGATGATACCATTACTATTAATTGTGATAACACTTGTTGTTACACATCAATTTTCCAAACCTAGGTACCTCGCCCTAAGTGTCGCAAGTGTCGTAAAAGTGTCATATGCACCTTGTTAAGTGTCACATAGACCTCGACACCATGAAATAACATATGTCACAATCCCTAGTCAATGTGGAGGAGAAATATATTATATGAAGGTCAAAATACTATGTGCACATGAATTAATTATTAATATTCATGAAAAGGAAATTAATTTAGTGTGAGAATCGACCTCACATTTGGTTTCCTATTTTTAAGGGGAGGTTGAGGATCTCATGGATGGTTGAAATATTTCCTCCTTAAAATCCTTGAAAGATATTTCCTCCCTAAAATCCTTAAGAGATATTTTCTTCCTAAATATCTTGGAGATCCCATTTTAGTGGATCTGATGAGTCATCCTCTCCATGGTGGTTAAGCCTCCAAATCCTATATAATGAGGGCTTTCCATGGAGAAAATATATGAAGGCATATTAGAGGTATCAAACTTATGATATTGGGAGGAAGCTTTTGGATATCAAACCTATGATTTTGGGATGATCGTGCAAGGGTTGGACGAGGACTTGGAGAGGCTGCTGCAACTGCATCTACAGATTGTAAGTATCTCTTTAGAAGTTCTCATTAATATATGCTTGGCCTATTTCCTTCAAGTTTGTGTATGGTTGCATATACTTGTCTATTATTGATAAATTTGTTTAATCTAGTATTATAGAGTAGGATTTTCTTTGTGCCTCTTTTCTATCCGTGATTTGCAGGTATCAAGCTGTGTGAATGAGTTTGGAGATCAAGATTAAATTAGAGCAGCGAAGACAAACACCAGAATAAGGTGCATCACACTTTCTTCCTTCTCTTTCTCTTTATGACTAGTTTAGGTACATTTAAAAGAATGTTAGTGTCCAATGTTAGTATCTTTCTATCTTGGTAGTAGGGGTCTAGAATCCAAGAGGATATTCACCTGTCCGTAGGGGGATTTTCCTACAACAAAAATTGGCGACTCCACTAGGGATCAACATTGATTTTTATTTCCTTGGATCGTCTCTGCCTTTTTCCCAACTTTTGGATCATTTTTATTTTTTTTAATTGATCTATTTCCTTTCTCCCCTCTTCATTGACAATTTTACAAAATTCTAGCAATTCTGGGTAATTGTTTCTGAGTTTAAGCCTTTGTTTTGAGTTTCTGGGAAGGGTAGCGCCCCCACGGAGTGTATATCAGAGCATTTCCCTACAATGTTTATCAGAGCGATACAACGCTCTGTTCCCTTGAAAACAGGAGTGTTGATCTCCTTCTTTGGTGATTTCTACCCTTTTCAGTTTTTCCTAGTCTATCTTGCAGATATTCTTTCCTAGAGTCTGTACTTTGGATTGTGGCTTTGTTTGGGTTGAATATTTGGTACTTATCACTTCTTTTGTTGTCTTGTTTGAGCTTACAACCTTTTCCAAATTGCGAGATTGATTCTCCTTGTTTTTCTTAGTTTGGTTTGAATCTTGCGAAGTTGTTGGTCATCTCACTGATTGGAAAGGTCTGCAAAGGTTTGTTGGTCTTAAGTTTCTTTTCAAATCTTTCCTTTTTAGATGATTTGAGACTTTATGCTTACCACAACCTAGCTTGGATTGTTTTTTCTTACTGCTTGTTTTGTCAAGACATTTAAGTGATTCCTCTTACTCCCTATCAGTTTTCGGATTCTTCTATAAACTTTCTTGTTTCCTTGAGTGCTTGTCGATTATCGAGTCTTTGATTGAGTGAGTTATCTTCATTCATTTCTTGTTATCCCGTGAGTGCACGCTTTGTTTGAAATCCTTTTTTCTTCATGTATTTTGTATCTACATTCGACTCTACCATTTTTATTGAAAGTAAAGGAGTGTTAAAGGATTTGCATTTGTTGTCTTTATGTATTAGAATCAAACAAAGAAAGATAGTTGCATTCTTTTTGTTGGGTAGTGTAGATAACTATGTTGCATTTAGAAAATTGCATTTGGGAATTGGGTGTTTTTGTTGAAGAAAATTGAACCTCTTCTCCATCCCGTATGTAGGATTCATTGAACAAAAATATTTGCATCTCATTGTTCTGCATTCTTTTGGAGTCGAGTCTACAACACCATCAGTTTTACTTTCACACCCTTGAGTAAACAACAACCTTAAAATGAAGCGCTTATAAAATTGATCAGACACTTTTATATTTTTTGGTAGAGAATCTACATTAGCAAATGTAGGGCTTTGGAAGAGGTTGTGAGGATAACTTTCCAAATCCATCAGACAAACATAGAATATTGTGCTAGGGAGCCGTAAATCCAATTGTTCGTATAAGCATAGCTGAGATCCCCCTCTTACACAAGGGTTATGCACGAGGTCATTTTCAGGAGAGAAACAAAGATTATCCCTCCGAATCTTAACTGTTCCTAGTAGACAAATCGTATATTGGGGGTTCTTATTGAGGTCCAACTGTCTTCATTTGGTCTTGGTGCTTCATGAATTATGAATCTATTTGGGGTCCTCAGGAGTTCTACCGGTCCACTTGTCCTTAGTTCTCTTGAAGGATTTCAGATTTGTTATCCTGCCCATATGTTCGGACTCGACTGTCGACTATACCTGCCCAAAGGTTGACTACGAGTTGGTGACCTTAGTAGCCATAATATGTAGGGTCCTTACACGAGGTGATGATGAAGGGAAGTCTTCGTTGTACCTGGAATAGATGTTGGTAAAACTCAATTGAGTTCCTTGGAGGGTAAATCCAAGATTATTGTGTGGAATCTTGCACCAAGGCGTAAGTCTGTTAAGCAAGTTTCCAATGCAACTGATCCACCCAATCTATCCCAAACCATTCCTATATTGATCTCACGATGTTGGATTTCATCAGCAACTAGTGGTTTCATTGTGGGAAGGTTTGTTTGATTGTTTGCTTCTCAGATTTGTAGCGTGTGTTGTTTGTTTTCCTTAGTGGACCTTAGGTTGAGTCAATGTCAATGGATTCAAATCCTAGGAGTACCAACGGAGGAACCCATTTTCCCGGGGAACCTTTCACCTTTTCTTCTTTTGGAAACGTTGGTCCTCCGTGCATTACCACACTGAGTCTTCCGAGACTCACAATCGGATTACTAGTTTGGTTTTTCCCAACTTTAGTGATCTCTAATATTCCCAATGCTTCGAATGCACCTAGTGATTCATATGTAAGCACACCACCCATACATCAACCTCATGTCGACCTTTCTCTTTCTTCACTCGTCAGGTCTCCTTCCCTTTCTCCTTCTTTGCCTAGTGAAAGATCTAAAGCGAGTAGCCAGGTTGATAACAAGAAGAAGAAATAGAAAGAGAAGAAGAAGAAGAACCAGAAAGGGACCAAGCCTCCAACCACACCAGATCATGTTGGATCCAAGAAACCAACTACGGTTGATCGTACTGGGAGTGTTGATAAAGTCGACAAGATTAAAACGAAGAGTCCCAAACCTAAATTCCCTTGTAGGATTTGTAAGGGTAAACACTTTATGAGGGATTTCTCTGGTCTTCCCAAGGTCTTAGAAATGTGGTCTTCCATGTCATCATCCCCTGTGGGACATGTTGGTGACACCCCATCAGCTAGTGACATTAATGTTGGTAAGAAGAAGAGAACTGTCAAATTTCCTTACTTGTTATGTGAAGGTGATCATTACTCTCACCTTTTCCCTCATATGGATGAGGCTTCTTATATTTTGGAAAATATTCAACTTCCAACTGGTTATCGTAAGATTTCTCCCAAACCATCATTAGTTGATGGACTAGTCAATCTAGTTCCATCCTCGGTCAGTCCATTTGATCAGGTAGTCCATCTGGTTTCATCCTCGATTGAACCACAAACCCAAGTAATTGATCCATTTCCTTCATCGATCAACCCCACTCTTCATCTGAAAAGTGAAACCCAAGTGACTAATCCAGTTCTGTCATTGGTTAGTCGCACTCTTCATTTGAAGAGAGCCAAAGTGTTTGATTCGGTTCTGTCGTCGATCGATCCCACTCCTCCCTTGAAGAGTGCCAAAGTGGTCGATCCAGTTCCATCATCGTTTGATCCCACTCCTCCTCTGAAGAGTGCCAAAGTGGTCAATCCGGTTCCATCATCGGTCGATCCCACTCCTCCTTTGAAGAGTGAAAACAAAGTGGTCAATCCAGTTCCACCACCATTTGATCCCACTCCTCATTCAAAGAGTGAGGATGTCACTCAAGTCTACCTCGTTAATACTGATTCACCCGAACAAGGTGGCACTTCGCCCATCCCGATGGCACCACCTTAAAGAAATCAAATGATTTCTATTAATTGGAATCATTTGACAGAACTCCATATTCTCTCTTATGTGCCTTTCCAAATCATTGTACAGGTTTGTGATACGAATATTCCTAACACTATAATAGACGAAGGTTCTTTTGTTACCATCTTATCTGTGAATGCTTGACAATATTTTGGTTCCCCACAACTTGCACCTGTGACTCCAAATATGTTGACCTTTGACAGAAGAGTTAGTCAACCTTTAGGGATCCTTCCTCAGTTTCCAGTTACTTTGGGAGGAAAAATGGTCTACATCGATGTGATAGTAGTTCACGACCCCTTGGAATTTAACCTGCTCCATGGGCGAGACTATGTATACATTATGATAGCTTTTGTGTCCACTCTCTTTCGAGTGATGTGTCTCCCTCACAATGGAAACATAGTAATGATCGACCAACTTTCATTCATTGAACCTCATATGATGGTCAACCATCCACCTTCCCTGAATGGTCCATACATGCCAACGATGTCTGCCTCGTTGTGGGTCAATTATGCAACGATTTGCCCCATGTGTTCAACCCCACATGAGAGGGAATATCTCTCTTCTCCTGACTTAGATCCGGTAGTTGACATGGTCATCTCTTCGATAGGGCTATTAGAACTAGATCTCCCTACCCTTATTGAGGCCATCGACATGTATTCCTTTCAGAGCGTTTTTCTTCCATCTAGTGAAGATCCCTTGGAAGCCATGATTGATGTTTGTCCCTTGACATGTATTCCTTCCAGAGCATTTTCCTCTTGGAAGCCATGATCAAGAATAATCCATGAGCATAGTTTTCCTCTTTGTAGTAAGCTCGTTAAAAAATGAAACATAAATTTGGGTATCGAACTTAGATCCATGAGCATAGTTTTTCTTCTCTGTGGCAAGCTCATTAAAATATGAAACAGAAGCTATGAGCATAGTTTTCTTCTCTGTGGATATCTCGGTAAAAAATGAAACAAAGGTCCTGAGCATAGTTCTTTTCATGTGTCAAGCTCGTTAAAAAATTAAACAGTCACCTCTCCTAACAAGTCTAGTCTTTCTCTAGATCTTATAGATATCGAGTCGAGTCTTTAGCTAGATCTCGTAGATCTTGAGTTGAGTCTTTCGTTAGGTATCATATTTGAACCTTCCTTTCATCCGCCCTTATCCTTTTTCTCCATCTAGTATAGAAATTGGTGACAACCTCAAAGTCAAAGAATGAAATGAAGCTTGGGGGGGCATGTCTCCAGCCTTTGATTATCATTCTGGAGTTAAGCCGCTATCTTTTCAAGCTAGGGGCAGAGTACCAACCATCCATGGGTATCCCTACCTTTGGAAATTACGTTGGGAATTTACAAGCATAAGTTTAATTTTGTTTCAAGCTTGTGTAAAAATGAAACCAATACCGATCTTAGTATTTGTTCTTTCTCGTGCTCGTAAATACATGAGAATGCGACCGAGTGAAATTTTATTAGGTTTTCAGACTCGTAAAGTTTATACAAAAAAGGAACCCCCTGGAGTCTCCTTTAAGTTCTTTTCACACTCTCTAAACATGAAAATATTTTCGAGTGATCTTTCTTCTTTTCACACTCGTTAAAAGGTTTGAAAGGGCGTCTTTCGAGTGGTAGTTTATCACTTCTTCGACCTCACGAGACTAAAATTATGAAAAAGGACAACCATGGAGTCTCCTTTAAGTTCTTTTCAGAATCTCTAAATATGAAAAACCATCGAGTTTTCCTTCTTTGGACTCACTAAACTACACATTGAAGGGATGTTACACATTATTTTTGTCACCCCTATGACCGTTAATGATGTAAACCTATCCTTTGTCATTAGAAGGATCAATGGCCTTAATCCTTGAAGAAGAATGGAGATACCTTTTCCAGAGAGATAAGATTATACTTTTCCTTTGTCAAAAACCTTAGAAAAAGGGATCGTCATACCTTGCTTAGTGTTAAGGGTGCGACGATCTAGGATCATCACAGGTTGCACCACAGTGGCCTGTGACATCGTCGCAGTTTTCTTAGTGTTAAGGGTGCGACTATTTTCATACGAAGGAAAAAGAGGAATTTCTCGAAAGTTCTAGAATAGAAGCTTCGAGGGTGAGGTGGCCTCCGATCGATTTGGATCTGAGTCGCATCCCTAATCTCTTGGGATCATCCTAACCTCCTCACCCTATCCTTTTCAGTCTATAAAAGGAGAGGATTTCTCATGGGGAAAGTTGGATTTAGTTGGCTAGATTTTGGAGTTGGAAAGTTCTTGAGTTTTGTAGCTTGGAGTTTTTGGAGCTTGTATGTTGGCTTTGAGCTTTGCTTTGTCAAGATAGATTGTGAGTATCTATCAGATCTACAGTCTCAAAATCCGTGGAGTAGAAGTGTGTGGGAAGCAAGGAACTGTTGGAAGGGACCTTACAACATCAAGGTGTTGGTTGTATTATCCTTTTCATATCTTTAATATAGTGATATATTTCTTTCCCATAGAATTGGTCTTATTTTATTGTATGACTCCTTGATCACATACATAGGATTTGTTGAGTATACGTTGTTTCTTTCACTTCGTTGGCTTGTGTCTTTTTTATAGGTTCAACATCCCATAAGCCTTGGAATGGAGCGAAGATGACACTAGAGAGGAAAAACAACATTTAAAAGGTATGTCATTTATCTCTTGTTAGTTGGTATGCTTGATAATTAAAACTTAGGGAAAGTTTTATATTCTGCCTTGTTTTGTTCTAGTTTCCTGTGGAAGTTAGGGAGATATGTTCGTGTCCGCACTTATTGATTAGTCCGATAACAAGGGCCCATATGGGAACAAACCCTTACTTCTTCTAGTTCATTAAACAAAGGAAGAGGAACTTATTGAAGGTGAGTTATATTGAGCATGTGTTACCCTCCTCGAGATCGTTAAATTAAAAAGAGGTACTCATCTATCTGGGTGGGGAGGAAATTGAAGGAAGTGGGTCAAGCTTTTGAGAATCCTTTATGGTAGCTTTTGTCGCCCTTGAACATGGTACCTATTTGTGTCTTGTCTTACAGTTGGGTAATCCACTTCTCTCTGAGTCATACCAATTCCATGTGTTGCCATACTTTTGGATCTAGTCGAAGAGTGCTCTTATTGTCGTCACATTACATTCTTGGTACTGGTCGAGTCAATGTTGCCAAGTCAGTTGTCGTGCCTCATTATGTTCAAGGGAAGTTTCACTTCAAACCATCCATCTGCAATATTTTCAGTTTCCATTTCATGTGTCACTCCATACTCATTCGATTCGCCATCTTACATCACCTTCCCATGTCAGTTTTGTGTTGATGATGGGGGATACATAAAGGCCCTTCTTCGACAAGTCTTTTTCTGTCAACTTCAACACATCATCTAGGAATTAGACTTAGAAACCAATTAGTACCTTGGGACCTACATGCTTCAATTTCAGGCCTCTTCACTTCCGACAGTAGGTTTACATCATTGACCTATGATCGGACGATTCCATGAATGTTCGACTTCAACTAATTTATTCACATTCATTGGATTGTAATAGGGCACAGGTGAATATCCTCTTGGATTATAGACCCCTACTACCAAGACAAAAATATGCTAACATTGGACACTAACATTCCTTTAAATGTAGCTAAACTAGTCAGAAAGAGAAAGAGAAGGAAGAAAGTGTCATGCACCTTATTCCAGTGTTTCTCTTTGCTGCTCCAATTTGAGCTTGATCTCCAAACTCGTTCACATAGCTTGATACTTGTAAATCATGTACAACAAAGAGGCACAAGAAAACTCCTACTCTAGCATACTAGATTAAACAAATTTATCAATAATAGACAAGTATATGCAAACATACATAAAATTGAAGGAAATAGGCCAAGCATATATTAATGAGAACTTCTAAAGAGATACTTACAATCTATAGATGCAGTTGCAACAACCTCTCCAAGTCCTCCTCGTCCCACCTTGCACGATGGTCCCAACACCATAGGTTTGATATCCAAAATATTCCTCCCAAGATCATAAGTTTGATACCTCTAATATGCCTTCATATATTTTCTCCATGGAAAGCCCTCATTATATAGGATTTGGAGGCTTAACCACCATGGAGAAGATCACTCATCAGATCCACTAAAATGGGATTTGCAAGATATTTAGGGAGAAAATATCTCTTAAGGATTTTAGGGAGGAAATATATCTCAAGGATTTTAAGGAGGAAATATTTCAACCATCCATGAGATCCTCAACCTCCCCTTAAAAATAGGAAACCAAATGTGAGGTAGATTCTCACACTAAATTAATTTCCTTTTCATGAATATTAATAATTAATTCATGCGCACATAGTATTTTGACCTTCATATAATATATTTCTCCTCCACATTGACTAGGGATTGTGACATATGTTATTTCATGGTGTCGAGGTGTATGTGACACTTAACAAGGTGCATATGACACTTTTACGACACTTGCGACACTTAAGGTGAGGTACCTAGGTGTGGCAATTTGATGTGTAACATTAGTGCCATAAGTATATCTAAAAATCCAGTAATGCATTCTAAAACTAAACACATTCCAATTAAATATCATTTCCTAATAGACCAGGTTACCCAAAAGGTGGTTAAAATAGTGTATGTGGACACCAAAGAACAAATTGTAGACATATTCACAAAACCGTCGCCCAGGATTACTTTTGAAAATCTTCAACAAAAATTGGGAGTAATTAATATACCTCATTAAAACCATAAAAATTGTATCAGAAGAAAAAGAGAACATGGTCAAGGGGAGCATTTCCACAGGGAGAGCGAAGAAAGATCCCCTCTGCCATTGCTGTCAAAGGGGGAGGAAATTGATAAGCAACATAAATAAATATTTCAAAGAAAAGGTTGCCATCAATGCCAAAGGGGGAGGATGTTGGACACAGTGGTACGCTATTTTCATTGATGTCAACAAGGTGCATAAGAATCTAGTACAAACCCAAAGCTCAGAAGGAAGAACATTAGTCCAAGCTCAGAAGAGATGACGCACATAATCCATTCATTCTTATTTCGGGACAATCCAGGATCTTTAAATCAAGGCGAAGTCAGAGGTTGGGAAGGATTAAATCTCAATTGTCAGATCTGAAGCAGGAGACTCGTATGATGTTGTCAGACATTAGATCAAGGAGGGACTTCAAATGAATTCTTGACTATCCGATTGAGTTTAGTGGAAAGACAGTGTAAGCCACAATATCCCAAAGTATCGGATTAAAATAACTCATGTAAACCGTTGATCTAAGATCTCCTCGGGAGAAACACGAGTTGTTGGATCAGGTGGTCAACTTCAGCATTGACCACTCTGACGAAAAGGAGTCTAGAACAGGTGAATTTACCCGAAGACCGAAGCCCCAAAGTCACGAACTCCGATCAACTCCGATGCAGACCACTCTGGCGAAAATGAGTCTAGAAAAGGTGAAAATACCTGAAGGCCAAAGCCCCGAAGTCACAAACTTTGGTCAACTCTGGCGCTGACCACTCCGACCAAAAGTAGTATAGAACAGGATAATTTATCTGAAGGACAAAGCCCTGAAGTCATGAACTCCTATCAACTTCGACACTAACCACTTTGGTGAAAAGGAGTCTAGAACATGTGAACTTACCTGAAGGTCGAAGCCCTAAAGTCACGAACCCTCGTCGATCATTGGATCAAAGGAAGAATAGGAAATGCCTTCAACCATTGATCTATTTAGAGCGCGCCAAGGAAGAAGGTGGTCAACTCTGGCCTTGACCTACTCCGATGATAAACAACTCAGATAAACCAAGAACTCTCGAACCCCAGAGTTTCAGAATAAACAAAGGTTGTGGGATCAAGACAATTGGAAATCTATGGTGGTAGATCTATTCGACAATTCGACAAAATCGAAGGATTGTATAAAAAGTGCCAAAACTCCCGAAAACATGAAGTACTGAAGCCACGAAATAAGACATGTGGCACAAGAAAAATATGACATGTGGCCCAATCCTTTGGTGACAAGTGTCAATGTATAGTTGGCACATTAGGTATATGAAAGTCACGAATCAAGGTGACACGTGGCAACCACTCAACTAGTTCCATGTCAACAACCACATCACTCCGGGACTACATGCTCTGGAGATATCCAACCTCTTCTACCAGCTAAAATACTCGAAGAGACGAAGACCGAAGTTAACACTGGTCGTTGATCTAAGATCCCCATGAATGTTTTTTTATCGTCCGATCTATTAGTGAATATAGTATACGCACTTCAGAGAAATCTACTTTGGAAGAATTGAAAGAATACAAAGGTTTGAGTCTCGAAACATCGAAGTTTCGAAGTAAATGAGAATTGTCCATCTCAAACGTGCAAATAAAACACGACCATCAATCTTGCTAAGTGATTAAGCACTCGTTTGGACTAGCGCTTAGTCACCGCCTATGGTCATATGGAATAGAGGTCCTGAAAGTGCATCTGTGCGAATTTTAAACATACAGAGGAAGAATTTCTATTGTCATGAAGAAGCTTTGAACCAGATAGGATCTAGATTCTATCTTGATTGATATTAAGTGCTCACATACATCCAATGAATTGGAAAGCTAATCGAAAAGCTCAAATAAGATCTGTTGGAGAACTGAGGACGCAACAAAAGCATAAGAATAAAATAAAACGGCATGGGATTGAATTAAAAGAAATCGATCCATACCTGTGATCGATTTATGAAAATCCCTCTTACTAAATTGAAAATCTTTCACATTAATGTGTGAATAATAATAGAGGGAGATATTAATTCTAAATTGAAAGTCAAATGCTATTACTGTTAATTTAAATGAAGAGGTACAATCGTCCAAACAAAGGGACACAATGCTTCAATTCTCACACTAGTTGGAAGACTATATAGGCAAGAAAGAACAGTGAAGAAGAGACGACTCTGCAGTCCATATCAGACCAAAAAGCAGAAGCAGAGTCCAAACAAGAAGACCTGATGATACTTATGCAGTGAGGGTGGAAGGAAGGAGCAAGGAAGGATTCATATCATTTACTAAGTAAGTGTGAATAAAAGGGAGTTGGTGCTTCCTAGAGTTGGTGCCCTAAAGACAAGGGAGTTGGTGTTTCCTAGGGTTGGTGCCCTGAAGAAGGGGATTTGTGTCTCCTAGAGTCGGTGCTCTAAAAAGGATTGGTGTCCTTCACGATCTTAGATTATTCTTTATAAAACTTTGTAATTCATGTTAATTATATTTGTATAATTGGTTTTAAATACAAGTCCATTGTTGATCTTTGTGGTGATTAATAAAATATCAGAGTAATTGCTAATTGTTTTAAAAGAGGTAATAATGATTCAAGGGTATCCCTAGCCAAATCATCCACCATAGAGAGAGAAAAAAACTAAATGCTAGAGAACAACAAATGCACAAAAAGAGCGCCACAAACAACCCCACACTTATAACCTTTAGATACCTTAGAAAAAATTATCTTGGACACAAAAGAGGGGAGACACTATGGATAGTAGGAAAATAATTGAATGACACAAAGAAGGACTTTATATTACCAGTGTATCCCCGATAGCAGGAACAATAGACTAGGGATGAAAAACAAATAATAGTCAACCAACCCCTCGATTGCGAGCAATAGACTGGACACCAGAAGCCTTGACAATAGAGAGCCCAATAAGGATACAAAGCCGACATGACATAAAATGGAACTTAGACCAAGATAATATGCACGTAGAAGAGCGAGGAAGAAAACTACCTTAACTATTTAGCAGAGCCAACATGGTGGTGGTCCTGGCCCTGTGACCCAAGGATAAACAACTGACAAACCAATGCTTTTGCATTTAAGGATGATGTCTCCACCCAAAACCATCACCCCCCAGGCCATCAATGGTTTGACATCCTTACAGTCTCTCAAAACCCCAAATGCTTACACCATTATTTGAAACATAGCACTAAAAACATGATACTCACCTCCACCATTTTCAATGATTGTCGAAGAGCATCGACCTAAACACCCACGAATAACCATAACAATGTTTGTACTATTCCCAAACCAACCCAAGGAGGAAGTGATGGTCAGAGAAACAAATATCATGCCTTCACCCTCCATGTGGAGGAGACATTAACCTTGTGATCAATACAAGGAAAAATAAACTAAATATTATTTAAAATATCATTTTTTATTAAAATTTAATAAAAATGAAAATATCAAAAAATTAAACATATTTAAATTAAAAATTAAAATAAATACAACAAATATTAAAAAACCAATACAACTTACATCATTGATTAAATAAATTAATTTCAAGATAATTGCAACATTAATCATTTTAATATTAAATTTGGTATATGAAATCTTTACACATAATAATTAAAAAATTTATATAAAAATAAAGTAGATATATTTTTTATATTAAAATATAATAAAAATGAAAATATCAAAATGTTAAACCCATCCACATTTAAAAAAAAAAAACTCATATTATTGATTGAGTACATTAACTTCAAGGTAATATTTATATAAAAATAAAGTAAATACATTGAGAAAAGAATTATTGGAGGATGGAAAGCTTATTATGGGTTTGAAAACAATTGTAAATCAGCTGATCTTTAGAGTTGGAATAAGAAGAAACTCCTCTTTGAGACTCTTGTTACACCTGTTATTCTTTATGGATGTGAAGTCTGGGGCTATAATATCTCTTGTGAATCTTGGAGAAAGATAGAGCAAATACAAAAGAATTTTATAAACTATAATCTCAAAATTAAAGGAAATACATCCTATCCCATCCTCCTCGTAGAAACAAGCCTCTCCCCCATTGAGAGCATGACTATGACTAGATACCTAATGTATAAGAACAAGTTAAACAATATGGAAGACAAGAGGCTACCTAAAATTGCTTCAAAATCAAGTCATAACCACCATCGACTCAAGCGAGGATGGCATAAAGACGCCCGGTCTTGGCTAAACTATTGGGGAATCATGGAAGAAACCATTTTGCAGAATAAAGATACTATTAAAAAAAAGGTCAAATCAAAATTTAAGGAAAAAATGTGGTGTGATAAAGAGTTAGAGGAAAAAAGAAAATTAAGGTATTATAAAGATGTAATCAACCCTAATCTAGAAGATCAAAATTATCTATCTGTTTTGCCAAGTGTAAAGAAAAAAATAAGCATTGCTAAGATAAGAACAAATTCTCACGAGCTCCATAGAGAAACTGAGCATTGGTCAATTCCTAAAACGCCATGGGATAAAAGAGTGCATCACATTTGTGACATTAAGAAGGTTGAAGATGAAAAACACTTTCTCTTAGATTGTCCAACCTATACCCATATTAGATCTCATTTTCAAAATATTGATCACACTACCAACCTTCCTAACCTCTTAACTCAACAAAAGTATAGTGATCTTGGAAAGTTTCTCCTAATGCTTTTCGAGCACAAAAACAAAATTCTAAAGAATCACAAGTAATCACTTACCCTCTTAAAGTCCGATAGACCAATTAAATCTTAGTGGACGTTAATCATCATCATCATCAATAATTATAATATTTATATAAAAATAAAATAAATACAAGGTAATAATTATAATATTTATATAAAAATAAAGTAAATACATTAACTTAAGGGAATAATTATAATGTTTATATGAAAATAAAGTAGATATATATTTTATATTAAAATATAATAAAAAAGAAAATATCAAAAAGTTAAACCCATCTACATTTAAAAAAACAAAACTCACATCATTGATTAAATACATTAACTTCATGATAATTGAAACAAAACAAAGTGGGGGTGGAGTTATAATAGAGAGTGGAGTTATAATAAAGAAAACATATTTTCTAATTATTTTATGTTTTGGTGTTTTTTTGTTGGAATTCAGCTACATAAATTTATACGAAATTACAGTTTTTTATTATTTAAATTGAATTTCTAAATGTTAAAAAGGATTCAACTATGATTAAAAATCCATGAAGCACTCAAATATAACAAAATTAAATTAAAAAATGTCACTAAAAAAAGCCAAAACTTATAACAATTAACAATTAGAATACGACCCTCCCGAATGGGGTGTTAGTGTAGGACAGGTGCCACGAGGATGGGAATGACGACTGCCAACGCGACAACAACCATGTGATAGGCACATGCCCCTCCCTACCTCCCACACCATGAACTTAAAGTTAATTCATTGCTACTAGAGCACCATTAATCTCAGTGCGCTCTGCTTGGGCCTCCCGTCCATTCGATGGATTCACCATTACTCTGGTCACCTCTGCGTGTGTGCGTCCTCTCCTCTTAGTGGTATTCATACCATGAAGCTCACCAGCGTCGTCTCCATCTCTATTATGTTCTGTCATCCCGTGGTCTGCGCCATCCTCTGGTGGTCACCGGCCATCCTTGCCATTTCCTTGTGCCTGCTTACCTTTGCTCTGCTCCTGCCATGACGATATTGTGTGGGAAGTCCAAACGCGATTCGACTTGGCAACAAAATCGGTCGCGCCTAGCAATTCAACCCCCGCCTGCCCCCGCACCCTCGCATAGATCGTCACCCTCCTCGCCAGCCTCCTTAGAGCAGTCCGCTCATACTCTCAGTGGTCTCCCGCCTCTCTCCTTGCCCTATGCGTGTAGAGTTGAATGGTTCGACCTCTTGGGGAACTCACTGGGCTTCAACCGAGGGTTGATACCAGACTTGGTCTCCTCTTCACAACTCGCCCTGGTCGTCCCTCCCAATTCACCCAAGAACTCTACTCCTGCGCCTTCGCCAGTGCAATCGCCACCGGTCCAATCTCCACGTGAAGGTTTCTTTGACTGCCATGAGAAACATCGGGAGCAACCCCACTCCTGCTCAGACTGCGCTACCTGCACAAAGGTACAAGACGACCTTGCAATTCTGCAAGGCATGGTGTTTGAGGTGCGCAAAGAGGTGGACAACCTGCGCTACGAAATGTGCGTAAATTCCGTAGCAGAAGCGGCACCAAATGCACCAAGGGATGCAGAGCCGATACTGGTCCCAGCTCCGCACAAGTCTCTAGTGGACGACGCAGCACCAGAATTGGCTCCAACACTCCAGGCACCCACCTTGGATACGACGCCACGCTACACACCCACAACTTGAGCTGCACAAGTGTCAGAATGCATGGCCTGCTGGTTGTTTTGTTTATATTTTGCCACTTGTCTTTTCAGTAATAATTTGTTATGATTGTCTTATGTTGGTCCTAGAGGGTCTAGAAGCCTAGGTGAATCGGTTTCCCCACGGGGCGATTCCACTCCATGTGTTTAATTATGCTATTTCACTGGTTTTACGAAACAATGGTTTTGGACCTGGAGGTTGGTTGAATTGGTTTCCCCACGGGGCAATTCAGTTATTACAATGTTCTGATAAACATGATAAACATGTCGATGCTGTAATTTTTTATTCTGAAAAGTTTTTTTATAAAATACTTACTGACCAAAAAAACAATTAAAATACGGCCCAAAGAACCTCCATTCGTATTTAGGACTCGTTACGTTCTCTTCATTGGTGAGTCTGGCTACACAGTTACAAAAAAATCAAACTTACTAATTGTAACAGACCCCACCAATCTACCGGCCATTGTAACTATCATAGTGCTGCCTTGTTGGCCATGAAAGTGATTTTGAGAGCAACATAACTATCATAGTGTTGCCTTGTTGGCTCTGAAAGTGATTTTGAGAGCAATTTAAAGATCATAGTGCTGCCTTGTTGGCTCTGAAAGTGATTTTGAGCAACTTGTACTCAAAATGGATGTCAGATTCATTCACTAAAATCCAATTAAACGTATCTCAACGCATTTACAAACGAGTTCGTCCCACTCGCCCTTACATGAGGAAAACATGAAAAAGAAGAAGATTTTGCATAAATTATACAACGAACTATTCACTGCCATATCCTTTCATTTTATACCTAATCACTGCTCCTGGTTGGGACTAATAAATAGGTCTCTGATCCCCCTCCATCTTCACCAATTTAAGCAACTATCAGACTTTCAGTATTTCTATCAGACTTTAAGCAATTTAAGCAACTATCAGACTCAGTGTAATATTTCTGGAAGCATTGTATTTCTCTGTTTGGCCTATGTTACTCTAATATATTTCTAGAATAGCCTTGCCTACGGAATTTACCTCTTCTGCCTACGGAATTTACCTCTTTTTTCTCAGCTCTCTGTCGCTCACCTTTGTGTGCCTCTCTTTTGTCAACTACGTCCATTGCGCCTTGAAATTGTCTCTAAGGAGTATAAAAGTTCCTGAAATATTGTCCGTAAGTTATCTGAATGTGGTATTTTTAAATTCCACTTCCGTTTCCTCCATAGTGCTACTCTACTCCCTGACTGCATGTTGTGTTTAAGAATTTTTGTTACTTGTGTATAAGATCAGCTGGTGTTATTTTTTAATTTAGATATTTTTGTATAAGTTTGCAGCTTAGAATTAGTCTCAATATATGGTACAATGTATACAGCCACTGGTTTGAAGCAAGCTTAGTTTTTTAACTTCATCAGAGCCCACCTTGATCTCAATTGTCTTAGTTATCATTTCAATCTAACCTTCAAGAGAGACATGGCATCATTGGGAGTGGCTTTTATGGTATCATCGCCATCAATGGCCATCAATGGAACCATTATATCTCAACCAAGCGCTGCTTTGTGGAGTCGGCGATTCAAGATCTTTCCGGAGCAGAATATTTCAATTCTTCAACGGATTCCATTAAAATCAAAGGTACCCTTCTGAATTTTCAAGTAGTTGAGCTTGAGAACATGGTATAGTTAAAGTACCCCAACGCTTTTTAAGCTTTTTTTCGAGGTATTCTTGTACATCCAACAAGCTGCCAAGGGTGCATTCATGGCTGTTTTATTCTGTGAATTTGAGCGAATGCTTGTTTTCTGTTGTAGCATGGGACAGTCTGTGCAATATCAAGCGATGCTGATGGAGACGAAAGAATGAAAGGAATTTCCAATACAGGAAAGGATGGTCCTCTAATGATTAAGTACAGTGGTGAGAACGTTAACTTTAACTCGATTCTAAAATATGCGGAATAAAAACTCTTTAAAAGAATCGAAATTTAGATGCCAAATGGATCATACCTCCGGTCATTGCTGTTGCTTGAGTTTGACTAATTGCTGTAGAAGTTTTCCAAGTTCCACACTAGTTTTGCTTTCCATATGGCACTTCCAAGCTCTGATCACTCTGATTGATGGTGTAACACTGAAGGGAATTGATTGAATTAAGCAAGCTTGGGGATCAAACAGAAGTCTTTATAGCCAAGCTTCCATCAAGCTTCTGTTGGCTATGTGTTAACTGTTCCACATATCTAGGTAGAGAACCGTAGATGAAGTAATGGACCATTCCAGAAGCTGCCAACAAGAAAACAGTGACATCTTGTTGGTTTCCGAATGAGCTGTGGCAGTTGAATATAGTTCCGGTTGGTTTTGGCGGTTCAATATGGTTAAGGGGAATACGGTTCCGGTTGGTTGGTTTCTGAATGAGCTCCGGCGGTTCAATACGGTTAAGGGAGCTTACATTCTCTCACTTGGTCCATACTTCCAATCTTAATGTCTCATCTTAAAACCTATTGATAATCTGTATTAAGTAATAGATACATGAATCATGACGATAAGTTCTCTTATGACGAGTATTATCTTCCATGTATTACTATGTATTTATTTCTTTTATAATTTATGTGGCAACAATTTCTTAATGAATAAACTTATGTTCTTGGTCCTACACAGATGAATTCTCTCAAATCAAATTAAGGTGCACATAAATATGAGGAAAACATCACAATAATTAAGAATTTCATTAAAATAACATTGTCCATACAATGAGAAACTACATAATGGAACCAAGTCCCATATTCATTACATGCTCCTTGAATTTAAACGGTGGC
>JASDQU011247020.1:5645-18675 GCA_032191745.1 Picea mariana | reverse complement strand
TTGAATATTGGCACAAAATTTGAACCATCTCAGGAAGAACAATTGATTGCACTATTGAAGAAATGTCATAAAGCATTTTCTTGGGAATATACTGATATGCAGGGGATTCATCCTGAAACATGCACTCATCATATCTACATAGATGATAACATAAGACCTCTCAGACAACCACAACGAAGAATGAATCCAATATTGAAAGAGGTAGTCAAAGAAGAATTAAAAAAATTATTAAAGGTAGGATTCATCTACCCTATCTCTGATAGTCAATGGGTTTCTCCATTAGTTGTTGTACCTAATAAAAATGGGAATGGAGAATTTGTGTAGACTATAGAGAATTGAAAAAAGCAACACTTAGAGATCATTTTCCATTACCATTCATAGATCAAGTCTTAGATTCACTAGCTGGGAAAAAATATTTTTCCTTCCTAGATGGATTTAGTGGCTATAACCAAATCAATATGGCATTAGAGGATTAGGACAAAACTACTTTTACATGCCCTTGGGGTACCTATACTTATAAGGTATTACCTTTTGGTTTATTTAATGCTCCAGCTACTTTTCAAAGAGCAGTCCTGGCCATTTTTGCTGATTTAGTACATGAATGTGTAGAGGTATATATGGATGATTTCTCTGTGCATGGTGATTCTTTTGATAAATCCTTGAAAAATTTGGAAAAAGTCCTAATAAGATGCATAGAAACAAATTTGTCTCTTAGCAATGAAAAATGTTTTATGATGTTAACTGAAGGAATAGTATTGGGTCATCATATTTCATCATCAGGAATTATAGTGGATCCTGCAAAAATACAAATCATTGTAAATCTACTGGAACCAATCAGACAAAAGGATGTGAGAATTTTTCTTGGATATGCAGGCTATTACTGAAGATTCATTGAAAATTTTAGTAAAATAGCTTTGCCATTATTCAAATTAATGGCAAAAGATGTACATTTTCATTGGAATACTAATTGTCAAAATGCTTTTCAGAAGCTCAAAGACAAGCTATCAACAACACCTATCTTAAGAGGGCCTAATTGGGCTTTTCCATTTCACATCTCTACAGATGCATCAGATACTGCATTAGGGGCACCATTGGGTCAAAAGGAAAATCTTATGACTTATGTTATTTACTTCATTAGCAAAAATTTAACCCCTGCAGAGTTGAATTACACAGTCACAGAGAAAGAAATGTTGGTAGTAGTACATGCTATGAATAAACTTCGTCACTACATCACTGGTTATGAAGTCTTTATCCATACAGATCATTCTACCATAAAATATCTCATGAAAAAACCTATTACTAATGGCAAGATAACAAGATGGTTGTTATTGATGCAGGAATTCAACATTACAGTCTTGAATAGACTTGGAATGGAAAATCAAATGGCTGATTTCCTATCTCGATTAAAAACTTCTGGTGAGATTGTTCCTGTCTCAGATAATTTTCCTAATGAGCACCTATTTCCCATTTCAGTTATAACTCCCTGGTATGTTGATATAGCCAACTATTTATCATCGGGGATGTTACCTCCTTCTCTCACATCCAAAGAAAATAAAAAGATAATTAAACAAAGTGCTAGATACACATGGATTGATGGAGATCTCTTTTATACAAGATATGATCTCATAATTAGAAGATGTGTAAGACAAGATGAGATTTTAGAAATATTAAAAGCCTGCCATGATGAACCTTGTGGTGGTCATTTTGCAGATAAGAGGTCAGCATACAAAATACTCAATTTGGGTATTATTGGCCATCCATCTTCAAAGATTCAAAAAAATATGTTCGAAGCTGTGATAGCTGCCAAAGGATGGGAAAGCCACTTTGAACCGATGAGATGCCCCTCAAACCACAAGTTCACATTGAGCCATTTGAAAAACGGGCTCTTGATTTCATTGGTCCAATAAATCCACCATCAAAAGGAAAGAAGTACATCTTAGTATGTACTGATTATGTTACAAAATGGGTGGAAGCCAAAGCATTAGTAAGAGCCACGAAACAGTCAGTGGTCAACTTCCTCTTTGAAGAAATATTTGTCAGATTTGGAGTACCCCGAGAGATTGTAATAGACCAAGAAGCACAATTTACTTCCAAAATGGTGAAAGACTTAGAAAACAAATATCAGATCAAGCATTGGAAATTTACACCCTATCATCCACAAGCAAATGGACAGGTGGAATCTACTAACAAAACTTTGGAAGCAATCATGACCAAGATAATCCAAATACATAGAAAATATTGGTCAGATAAGCTTCAAGAAGCATTATGGGCATACAGAATCACCTGGAAAAATAGTATTGGGTTCACTCCTTATCAACTGGTCTATGGTAAGCAAGTTTTGTTACCTATAGAATTTCAACTTCATACTTTTAAACTAGCAGCTGATTTAGGAATAGATCTTCCTGAAGCACAAAAAGAGAGGATCATGCAATTAAATCAATTGGATGAGATGATATAGGCAACAGTCAAACTAGAAACAATAGATGATGAGGCAAGCTCATTCATATTCAATGGAAATAGGCTAAAGCTCTACAATAAGCCTACAAACAAGGAAGACTTTCTGCAACAGATATCTCAACAGAATGAGATGGAAGTGTTGGACAAACATAATCATGTGTCTCCTTCACATTCTTCTTAGAAAAAAAAACAACAAAAAAAAACAAAAAAAAACAAAAGGGAGTTTAGTTGTGAAAATCCAGGAAACTGGCACAATATAAACTCGAATTTTCATTGGAAAACAAAGTCAAATTGGCCAATCAAAATTCTCCAAAAACATTATGTTCTTACCTTCTAGTTTCATTTACAGTTTACAGTTGTACCTAACAGTTTTTGAAATTTTTGATGTCAAAGACTTGAGGACAAGTCAATAAATAAGCCTGGGGGGGATAAGGTATAAATTTCTGAAGATTCTTTGAAGACCTTTCAAGCATTCTATAGATAGCAACATTCATTTCAGAAAAGTATCAACTTCATTCAGCAGAGGGACCTGAGAAAAATATCAACTTCATTCAGCAGAGGGACCTGAGAAGAGTATCAACTTCATTCAGCAGAGGGACCTGAGAAAAATATCAACTTCATTCAGCAGAGGGACTTGAGAAGAATACTAAGCAAGAGGAAATTTATCAAAATTGAAGACTTACAACAACATTCCAGCCAGCTTCAATCAGGCAAACACAATGAGCAAACACGTTAGTATACATTTTCCTTTTTAATGCTTTAAAAATTTGGAAAATTCTTCATAAGATAAAGAAATGATAAATATCCTATCTTTTCCTTCCCCTACATCATATTTTGATCACTCCATTTTCATATACCCTCAAAAGAATAAAAAATGGTACTCAAAGGAACCAATTTTGGTTTCCAAGGGAGTTATAAGGAAAGGATCAGGTTTCAAATTCAAACACATTGTTTTTGAGCTGTAAATGCTCTGTTTTATGAAGACATAAGTTGCATACACACAGACTGAATTGTTGTTTGCATAAATGAAAGGTTGTTTTCATACACATTAAGAAAAGGGGTCATAAGAAGAAGGTTTTAAGCATGACAAAGGGGATGGTTACTCAAGGAAACAAATTAAGGGAGTTATAATTCAAATGAACACATTTTCTTAGAAAAAGAAACCATTTCTTATGATGATTACAAGGAAGAGGGAAAGTACAAAGGTACAAATAAAACAACACCTTCAGCTATGATCACTGTACAAATGCATTTTTAAAAAATGATAAAAACCCTTGTCTAAGTTTCTTCCAAAATGATTTTTCTCCCTTCCTAAAAAGTGTTGCGGCTTAAACTCTTTTCATGTGCTGTGTCTCACTTGGATGCTTCCTAGACTAGAACCACCGACGCACTCCTATGTATACTTACCTCCATTCAAATGCATGCTCTGTTTCAAACGCTCCAGTGCCATACGAAATCCAGAATGCCCCTAATTTCGTTCCTTCTTTTGCTTACCCATCCCAAAATTTCTGTTAGACAGTTGAAAATCGAATTGTATGTTGACAATTTCACTGTCAACATACATTATTCTCGCCCTGTAGAAAAACGTGGCAGTTGTAAGAGAATGCATGGAGAGTAAAGGCAAAGAGAACATGTTCAAGAAGGAGTCAGCCAGTGAAAGGTAAGTCGAACTCAACAATTGTTAAAACTAAATGCAAAAATTGACTTCCTAAGATGTGTATTGAGAACAGAAACAATTCACTGAACAGAGAACGATTTTGAAAGCTGGGTTTTGACGCAAAAAGGCATTGAAGTTCTGAACAAATTATAGGTATGCCCCATTCATTAAATTTGTAAAAGAGAGAACAGTTCGGGGATAACAATTTGATAAAAATTTCTTTGTATTAACAGAAATCTTAGAGAGAGGAAGAAATTATAGAATTGGGCAGACTCTGTAAGACTTGGAAGCTTTTGAAACTTTTGAACAAGTATAGACCTTCTCTTCAACAATGAATTTTTTTTCTTTCTCTTAAAAATTGAAAGAATGGTGTCTAGATATGAACCAGAAAAATTTGATCCATCAACAATTCATAAGGACTGTATACAAATTCTTGAGCAAAAACAGTGGATAGCTTTCTTTGAGACATTTGATGGATTTTGTGAGGAAGTTGATTTAGAATTTTCTCATTCATTTGATGGGGAAAGGGCTACTGTTGGAAACCTTACTATTAGAATCTCTGAAGATATAATTGCACATGTCACTGGACTTCCTCAAACAAGAGAAAGATATTTCAAAACTAAGCATTTTAAAGATAAATCATGGGCATCTTTTATTTCCAGATCTAGGGTAGCAACAGTCAATTGGAAGAAGGGAATTCCGAGGAGTTGGTTGATTCATCCTTGGGATGAATTATCCTATCTCATACAGAAGTTTATAACTTGTGAAGGAATATTTAACATTATCTACCTATATCACATCAAGCTGCTACAACATTTAAAAGGTGATTGTGAAATTAATATGCCCTATTTTCTACTGCAAAGCCTTTCTAAGATGGCTAAGGCCGTCCAAAAACAAGGGAGGAATATAGAAAAGAGCATATATCATTGTGGCTTCATTAAAAGATCATCATATATGAACTACAGAAGTAGAACTTGACTTGGCAGCAGTTTATCATTGGAAATGGTTTTGAAACAGTAAAAGAAGAAGAAAAAGAGCAACAAATATTGGTTGTGACCGATGACGAGGAAGAAATACAGAACCCTAAGGCAACAAGCTCAAAACAGCCTATGGGGAGGAGAAGAACAAAAAACATGGTTAAAAGGGAGAAAGAATTTGAGGAAAAAGACAAGATTTTTACCACATAAGAAAGAAAATCAAGGAAACACCAACAAGTTCAAAAAGGACAAATACAAGAAAGTGATGATGAAGCACAACAAGCACAGTATGTACATATTCAGACTCTGGAGGCACAATCATTGGAAAATGATGATTTTGAAGGACAAGAAACTTCCACATATGAGCAAATGAGAAAAGATGTGGAACAATTAATTAAAGATATGAAAGAAGAAACTCAAACTCCACAGACAGTAGAACAAATAGAAGAAGTGGCTGGTGGGTCCACATCAGAACTTGATAAGAAAAACAAGAAAATAAAGAAAATGAAGAGAAATATCAAGGAAATTGAAGTCCTGGAAAGATACATAAAAATAGAGAATGAAATGTTAAGGACTCAAAGCCATAAAACAAAGGAGGAGAATGAAACCTTGAAGAAAAAGAATAAGAAGCTTCAAAAGAAAAAACAAATTAATCTCCAAACAGGCCTATAAAGGGTTTCAACAGAAGAAGGCATATAAAGAAAAATATCAAAGAATGAAAGCTCTTCATACAGGTCAGGTTAATGTGGAGACATTATTGCAGGCAACAGAGGTGGCAGAAGATCATTGACAGAGGTTCAAGAACATTTTGTTTTTGTGCATGAGGACATGCAAAGTCTTCTTCTTGGGGGAGATGTTGAGTACATTTTTATGCTTCCTTTTTACTCTATAAACTATACTTTTGCCTCCAAAACCATCCTTTTTTCCTCCATTGCATTCCATATTTTCCATAAAACAGCTTATGCAAGGTGCATTTATCATTCTTTAGCTTAAGAATTGAGTTTTCGAATTTTTGGCATTAAAATTGAAAATTTATCAGAAATTACAGTATTTGACTAAATCCCGTAATTTCTCCAAGGTTCGTGTACTTGCAGGATAGCTGGGCGAAATTTGAGACTTGGGTCATGATCCTTGATGTACAAGGATGGATGATTATCTATCATCTTCGATATCTGAGCCTTCCAGGTGTCTGGTCAACGCTGGTCAAACAGGGCCACTTCAGCAGAAAATACCCTGTTTTAGCCTAAAATCATGGACAGTTTTAGATTTTCTTGGGATTTGTTCATATTTTATGGATATGAAGGGGGTATTTGACCTTATTAGCTTATTTTATGGATCTGATCATGATCTTTAGGAGATTTATTAGCATTATTACTTTCAAAACTCTTGTATAAATACTCTAAGGCATAGACTAGTATGACACCGTTGGATGTGAATGAAGAAACTTTGGAATTTGCAATCTTGAGATCAGTTTTTCATTTTTTTCTTGATAATGTTTATGATATGATGATGTGAATGCTACTGGAAGCTCCTTCTTAGCTGAGACAACTCAAGTGTACAAGTGAAGCATTGGAGGTCCCCCTTTGCCAAACTAGTACACTCTTCTTTTATGTTCTTTTCAAGTAATCTTTGATATATGTTTAAGATCAGATCTTGCTGTAGATGAGTGTTATTCATATATTTGTTGTATTTATATGAATTCCACAGTTAAATAATATGCTTAATGTTTCAAAGCCTTACTCATGTTGTGAATGATTTCTTGAATAAGAATTCAATGTGTGGTTTGCTTTCAACATTAGGATGATCATAAATGCTTTTTGAGTTATTTACGCTTTCAGTACTTTTGATTTAACAAGAATTGGTGATAATTTCTAATGAATAAAAGAAGACAATGAATGCATCTCTTGAATAAGAGTTTTGTCTTTTTAGCATTGATAAGCCTTTGAACTAGTTCGAGTATCTTTTTGAATGCTTACTGTTAATACTCTTTAGGAAAACATTTGCTGATTACTATCATGAGATCTATGAATAGGACTTCTGAACAGAAGCTTAGCATCTCTTCCATATTTAGCTCTTAGAATAGGTTTTGGTTTATTCCCATTAAAGAATAAAAGTTATCTCTAAATCCATACATTTTGAATGTACCTCTACGTTTTACAAACACTGGATTGACAATCATTTGCACTCTAATTTACATCGGTAGATTGGAGCCTAATAGTGTTCCTAAAGGAACCACGAGACATGTGAAGAAACCTAAGACAATCTCTAGTTATATGGATTTGATGTGTGATCTCCTAGAAAAGGAACCTACCTGCTTTGAAGAAGCCATTCATAAGAAAGAATGGGTAGATGCCATAACATAAGAATACGAATCCATATAAAGAACGATGTATGGCAAATAGTTCCCAGACCAAATAGCAAGGATGTGGTATCATCCAGATGTCTCTTCAAAATAAAACATGTTGCTGATGGAAGTATTGATAAGTATAAAGAATGCTCATGGCTTTTCTAAAAAATAAGGCATTGACTATGAAGAGACATTCTCTCCTGTAGCTAGATACACTTCGATCAGAACCATCATAACCCTTGCAACTAAGATGAAGTGGAAGTTACACCAGATGGACATAAAGACAACTTTCCTAAATGGTGTTATCGAAGAGGAAGTGTATATAGAGCAACCTCAAGGATTTGAAGTTGAAGACAGGAAGTCTCATGTCTAGAAGTTGAAGAAAGTATTGTACGGATTGAAGCAATCCCCTAGATCTTCGTATTGTTGGATAGACATCTTTCTGATGAGCTTGGGATTTACCAAGAGTAAAGCAGATTCTAACCTCTACTTCAAGGTTATGAACGATGAGCCAGTAATACTATTACTATATGTGGATGAGTTATTCTTAAATGGAGAAGAAAATCTCATCACTGAATGTAAGAAGAGACTCGCTTTAGAATTTGAGATGAAATTCCTTGGCCTAATGCACTATTTCTTAGGTCTTGAGGTATGGCAGAGTCCAGAGAGGATATTCCTTAACCAAGGGAAGTATGCAGTCAAAATCTTGAAGAGATTCGACATGTTAGAGTGTAAGCCCATGAATACACCCATGGAAACGAAGCTGAAGTTGTTGGTCGATACTTCATCAAAATTGATTGATGCCACACTATATAGATAGATTATTGTATCGTTGATGTACCTGACGAACACCAGACCAGATATTTGTTTTTCCATGAACACCTTGAGTCAGTTTCTGGTAGAACCCATACATGTTCACCTTGTGGCTGCAAAAAATGTGATGAGGTACCTAAAAGGTACATTAGTTTGTGGTCTCAATTATGATGGAGATCATGATTTAACATTGAGTGGGTACACTAATTCAGATTGGGCAGGAAGTGTTTTTGACAGAAAAAGCACTTCAAGATGTTGTTTCAGTTTGGGATCAGCCATGATCTCGTGGAAGATTAGGAAGCAATCCAACATTTCTCTCAGCACAGCAGAAGCAAAATACATTGTTCCATGTTCTGCTAGCTGTGAATCTATATGGCTTCAAAAGTTGTTGACCGACCTATTTGACCTAGAGATGGAAGCAACCACGATCCTATGTGACAACCAGAGCTGCATAAAGATGACAGAGAATCCTGTATTTCATGACAGGTTGAAGCACACAGAGATTCATTATCATTACATCCGTGACATGGTGTAGAGAGGAGCCTTAAATCTCCAGTACGTTAGCACAGATGAACAGGTTGCTAATGTGTTGACCAAGACTCTATCTCGTGTAAAGTTTGAGCACTTTCGAGATAAGCTTGGTATAGTCCGAAAGGACCTTCCTTGAAAGGGGGAGTAGTTGCTATGATGAGACATCTCTTGCTTCCAGCTTCATTGCTGTGACGTAAAGCAAGAAGATGTGATGAGACTAGTATTGTGCTTCCGGCTTGACAGCTGTGATGTAAAGCCAGTCTAGTATCTTGCTTCCAACTTGATGGTTGTGATGTAAAGAAAGACAATGCAATGAGACTAGTACTGTGCTTCAGACTTGATAGCTATGATGTAAACCCAGTCTAGTATCTTGCTTCCAACCTGATGGTTGTAACGTAAAACAAGTCGATGTGATGAGACTAGTATTGTGCTTTCGGCTTAACAGTTGTGATGTAAAGCCAGTCTAGTATCTTGATTCCAACCTGATGGTTGTGACATAAAGCAAGACAATGTGATGAGACTAGTACTGTGGTTCCAGCTTGATAGCTATGACCATAGATGATTTTAGGGGCTAAATTTTTCTCATGGGCTAATTTTCCATGGTTTTTCCAAAAATGAGATTCGCTACTTTAAAAATGATTCGCCCAAATTCTAAAGGATATAATTTTTTTACCTTAAAAATTGCCAAAATTTTATAAAAACTATATAAAATGCTTAGAAATTTGAATATTTAAAAAAAAATATCGCCAAACATTTATAGTTGACATATGAAGGATTAGTAATATTCACCAAGATTTCTACATTTAAAAATAAATTTCCATCCTTAAAATCATCCCTGGCTGTGATGTAAATCCAGTCTAGTATCTTGCTTCCAACCTGATGGTTGTGACGTAAAGCAAGACGATGTGATGAGACTAGTACTATGCTTCCAGCTTGATAGCTGTGACGTAAATCCAGTCTAGTATATTTCTTCCATCTTGAGTGTTGTGATGTAAAGCAAGACATTGAGATGAGACTAGTACTGTGCTTCCATCTTGAGAAGCTGTGACGTAAAGCCAGTCTAGTATCTTGCTTCCATCTTGATTGCTGTGATGTAAAGAAAGACGAGTACTGAGCTTCCAGCTTGACAGTTGTGACGTAAAGCCAATATTGTATTACGATGAGCCAGCCTTGTGCTATGATGACGATGATGTATTAGTTTTATACTAATACATATTGATGCAGACGATGATTGCATTCCTTTGAGAATGACGATGATGCCGATGAAGAAAACTTTCGATGATTTATAGATACGCCAGTCAATGTTCCAAGATGATATTGATGATGTTGTCCTCCTGATGTTGTTTATGATAAATGCCTTTCTCTCATCTAATGCTACTGTAGAATACCCTTCTTGTTAAGGGGGACTGTTGAAATCATGTAACTGCAAAGTGTATTATTATTATTATTTGATATATTATTCATTGGATCAATCCCCATTGTGGATTGATCGTTTCGGCTATTGTAAAAGGACCAAATCCCCTTTTGTGGATTGGTCATAATGTAATTGTAATAGTCAAAAAGAGAAGTCGACCATAGAATATATCAAAGATGCTCCGAAATATAATAAAGGTGGTTATAACCACCCAGAAGAAGAAGTCAGCCATGCCAGTGAAAGGACACTCCCACACATGCCAGTCTTGTATAAATAAGGAGGCTAGTGCCTCACTTAGACACACACTCACTTGTTCATTGAGAGACAAGTTTTGGAGCTGTAGTTGGAGAGAGAGAGAGAGAGAGAGAGAGAGAGAGAGAGAGAGAGGCACATCTTTAGGAGAGGAATTTTTGTACTTGTTTGAGTTATTTATTGGCATTGTATTGGCTATCTATATTAAGGAAGTTTTGTTGGGTTTTCTGCCCCATGAGGGTTTCCAAGGATACATGATGTGTTTCTTGTGATTGTCTATTTCTCAGTGATCCTATCTTATGCTATTGTTATCTATTGAAGTGAAAAGAACTCTAATAATAGCTTAAACATTAACAAGTATAACTCTGTGATGCAGGGTCTGACATGGTTTATTGTAGGTTATGACATTGTTTGCTGCAGGTTTTCATGATTCTATATTGGATTATGTAAGGTGATGATGTAAAATAAAATATTATGTGCATGGCACTAACCCATGAGTATGGATTTATACATGTTTTGTTGAAGAACAATGCTAGTTATGACAGTGAAGTTATGACACCTTGGTTATGCGATATATCTTGATGATGTATTGGAATCTTACTTGTTGGAAAGCTTGATGCATGCATTTAGCATATGGATGGGCTACACATTGGGACATGTTGTTGGTGAGTTGATGAGGTGATAATGTTGTACATCATTGATGATTCATAGCTTGATCTATAATTGATACATGTTTGGGACACTCATAGATGGCATATGCTTGATGATACTACACCATTGGTACTACTTGATCAACACAACAATTGGTATTTGTTTAAGATACATGATTGTGGCACTTGGTTCATGATGGAGACATATCATGAGTGATATGCCACATGGTTTGCATATTGGTGGATGCACATAGTTGGCATATCGGTAGATGCACATGGTTGGCATATTGGTAGATGCACATGGCTGACATATTGGTAGATGCACATGGTTGGCATATCGGTAGATGCACATGATTGGCATATTGGTGGATGCACATGTTTGGCATATTGGTATGTTCACATGTTGGCATATTGATAGAGGCATATGATAGATACATTCCATGGATGATACCTTTTGGCACATTGCATGATGTTGATGTACATAGGTGTTGTGCATGGTGAGATTTTTTTTTTTGTACAGGATGTGCTTGGTTGGTATTTTTCTCATGATTCTTTATTTCATAGTTGACATATCATTTTATTCATAATGCTTGGTATAGAATGGGTTTGATGCATGGACAGGTCCAAGGATTGTTATATGGTAGAACATTGTGAATCTAACAGAGAAGATAGGGGAGACATACCCATAGGGGGAGTCATTCTTCTTCCCATGATTCTAGGAGGAAATATTTATCAGATGCATACATAGAAACAAGCCCTATATTTGAAGAAAGAGCACATAGGCATAATTCTAGGAGGAGTGATGGTCACATGGGGAGTATTTTCGATGTATTTTAAGCATTACATCATAGTGATATGCCTTGTTCAAAAGGGGAGATATTATTTAGAGGAAGATCATAGGCACTTAGATAGGGGAAGTAGCCCCAAGGAAAGTTTAAGCAGGGGTAGCAACCCTAAAAGGAAAATGACCCTTTGTCATTGATGTCAAAGGGGGAGAGATAGTGACATTGATGTGATTGATGATTATTGATTGGGAGAGATAGTCACATTGATTATTGATGTAGAGCATGCCTTATCTATGCCTTATCTACGCCTTATCTACATGTTGACATCAATAATTGGTAATTGGTGTTGACATCAATATTGGTATTGCCATAAATGCCAAAGGGGGAGATTGTTGGATCATGTTGACATTGATGCCAATGGTTTGATTGATTGATGTCAAGTGATTGATTGATTGATGGTTGATGCAATGTAATATGTATTGTCCTTGCTGAGAATGCATATATGAAGATGGATCAATGAGTTGTCATTGATATGATGAAGATGGATCAATAAGTTGTCATTGAAACATGATGAAGATGGATTGATGTGGCTTCATTGGTATATGATGCATTGTTGGAAAAATGTATAGATGACTCATTATTGTCTTATCATGATTGATAAGGTGCACAAATGGATGAACTCCAAAGTGGTCCCCTTATGGTGAAAGCCCTCACATGNGGTTGGAGGACCCATTCTTTGATTATTGTCTTATCATGATTGATAAGGTGCACAAATGGATAAACTCCAAAGTGGTCCCCTTATGGTGAAATCCCTCATGGGAAGAAACTTTGCCGATTGAGTTATCCTAGAAGAATGGTTGGAGGACCCATGATTGTATGTGGAATAATGAGATGAAGATCAAGGAAATTGTTGGTGAAACTATCCTAGATGGATTAGTGCTTGTCATGCCATTTCCAATGGTATGTGGAATGTCACATAAATCCTCATGGTTTGATATTTATGGCCTTACGAAGATGAAGGAACCCCATATGAAGGCTTGAAGCCCCCAAGGTCAAAGAAGTAAAAGTGACCTAAAAGAAGAAATCATTATTTAAATGATAAAGTAAAGTGACAAAGTCAAGGTGGATTATTTAAATAATAAAGAGA
>JASDQU011247018.1:14033-25754 GCA_032191745.1 Picea mariana | reverse complement strand
AGAGAAGTTGATAAGTGTAACTTTCTTCATGAAAATGATCTTAAAGAAGAGTTAGATCTTCCATCACCATGTCATTATCATGTCATCATCTCGATAACCAAAAATGTGGATAACAGTATCTCATTCTTTTTCTTAATCAGATTGTATTTCTAAAAAATAATTAGTCCTACAGATCCTTGTGATGGCTAGGTGGTCAAGGTGGTATCAGTCTATTTATTTAATGAAGAGGTAGACATCATATGTTGACTGCTTGATAAAAATGGTGAATGTTCTCCCTCTACTGTCGTGGTAGACTGGGTATCTTCTCCCCTAGATCTATCAGGGGTGTGAGTGGTTTTGGGATTTTTCCTGTAAACCCATAAATCCTCTGTCGAGACTTCAGTAACTGGCAGGGGAGACTTCCTTCCTGGGACTTTTATATACTAGTACCTGTGGAGTAGTGGTTTGTGAAACGCTGGCTGAAGGAGGCTGTTGTTCTAAGTCTTCCAAGGTGTTCACTTCCCGCTCTATTTGGTTCATGAATTTCTCAATTTCTGGTTTGGGAACATGAGCATGTGGAGATATTTATTCTTTAGCCTAGTTTCTTCGATGATGCCACAAGGATAATAGTGCCATGGAAAAATGGTGCTAAACTTCATCTCCTTCAAAAGTTTATTGGCCATTTCCCCTGTGGCTCAGATGTTACAGATGAAAGGTCCTATCTGTCCCTTGATTCTCAATTGTTGTTTCTTCTTGAAGGCTACAAAATAAATATCATCTGAGTTAATCATTTGCCTAATATATTCCAAGGAAAATATCCACACGAGAAAATATCTAGGCAGTTTGTAGGGGGCCAACTCACATCCATAAATTCTAATCTCTGTGTGGCTCTGGTACATGTACCAGTCTTTGGTCTTGGCAAGGTCTGAGAGATGTAGAATTCGTTGGATTTCTTCGTTTATCCTTGGTTCTTGTTTGTCGATGAGCATGCTTACCACTGGGTGGTAAAACTAATCTATGAATTGATTAAAAGTGAATTATGGTGAATTATTTCTTAGTAGTGACATCCAGAATGTGATCGGATGTGGTTTTCCATTCTGATCTATCTTCTGCATGGAAAACAAAAACTTGTTCGTTTGGAAAAATATGAACAAGTATGCCAGTATTGAAGAATACCAGAACATGCCTTCTGTGGGAAATTTAAAAAGTTGTTTGTGAATATTCTCGTCTAGAAAACTGTTGTAGTCAAAATGTATTGCATCCCTTTCCTCGGTAGAGAAGATAGATAGATAACCCAATATTGTCTCATCTACCCACTCATCTAAGTAGTATCCAAGTAGACTACAAAGAGAGGAAATAATTTGATTTCCTTTCTGAGAAAATCGATGAATGATATGAGGGGTTTTCTTTGGGTAATGGGGCACTCTCAGGGAGGAAAAGCTCGAAAATCTGATCTCTCTAGGGAAAAGACAACTTTTGATACATTTCGGTTAGGATCTCAATGGTAAAAGGAGAAAAGGTTTCGGCCCTGGGTATTTGTAGCATCTCGTCAATGGCTTTGGGCATGAAAGTGAACAGGGTCTCTCCATAGGATGAAACAATAACTCTCTGATTGGGAAGATAATGTGCCTGGCACTTGAGGGTGAACTCGAGGAAATGGTGGATTTGGGGAAAAAGATACAGTGGGAGGTTGGACCCCCAGAGTCCAATCTCGTCACTCTGGTATAAGAAAGTATATATGAACCATGAGTGCAACTCGACAAATTCAAATTCACATTTGGGCTTTGAGATCAGGTAATCTTTGTTGGCCAGGGGGTTCCAGTAGAGGTCTACATGAGGCGAGAGGAAAGGATTTTCATCAAGTTCTGACTGTTTGGAATTTGGCACCATCACTTCGACTGATACCTATGAAATTTGAGAAAGAAATGATGTTGATTGTAGTTTTTAGGAGTTAATGGAAGTTGTAGACGGAAAAAAACACAGAGAAAAGTGGTTTCAAAGGTGCCTGGATCGTAATGAATACAATATTTTCAATTTTTTGAGAGGCAATAAGACTGGAGCAATTGCAAGCTAGGGTTTGGTAGTCATGGCCATAGCAGAGGACAACATGAGTACCAAGGGGGGCGGTAATGGAACCCCCTCATACAAGAAGGTAGTAGTAGACAGAGGGAAAGGCCCATGAGGCATAGGTTTCAAGGAACTAATGAGAAGCACATCGAGATCATAACCGAAAAAGAGTCAGGAAAGTAGCCAGAGGAAAAGTGACGACACAGGGGAAGAAGCCAGAGAAACTCAGAATATTGCACAAGAAACGACGAGCCCCAATGGAGAAGAAGGGTGAAACCCATGAAATCCAAAGACAACAATGATAACCAAGGTAATATTGGACGATCCACAAACCAAATCTACAGAGACTAGATGAAGACGCATGTGCTAATATGCAAGTTTATGGGGTTGTGGTCCACAGAAAGAACGCTACGCAACTGGATTAAATATCAATGGAAGCCAAGTGAAGAAGTGAATATTAACTTGGGATCGAAAGGCTTCTTTACATCATTCTTCATGAACCTAGAAGATAGGGATAAGATCTTTGAGAAGGGCCATACTTCCATGCCTCAGGAGGACTGTACATGCGACCATGGAAGGAAAAATTCTCCTCAGAAAAAGAAACCTTCAAAAATGTACCGATATGGCTAAGACTTTACTCCTTGCCTTTATATTATCGGCTACCATCCAAATTTGAAGCAATAGGGAATAAACTGGGAAAATACATGAAGACATTAGAAGAAACCCTAAAAGGACAATACACCTCCTATGCAAGAATCAACATAGAGATGGATGTGTCGGGGGCACTCCTAGAAGACATAAGCCTTGAATTCAGGGATGAGGAATGGATACAAAATATTGACTATGAGCAGATCCCTTTCAGATACAGGAGATGTCATGAACATGGAAACCTAATCAGAGAATGTATGATCATTAAAGAACAAGAAGCAAAGAACACCAAACAACAATAGGATGAAGATGGGTTTATAAAACCAAACCCCAGAAATAGAGATAAAAAGAAGCAAAGCAAAGCCCCAACAGGGAGCAACCCAGAGGCCATGAATAAAGAAGAAGGATGAGACAAGACCAACAAAGAGGAGGGAGGAGGAAAGGAAAAAATAAAATCTAAAGAAGACATGGAACAAGCTACAAATGAGGGTACAAATAGCCCAAGAAGAGGGATGGGATAGGGGAGTAGCGCAACTCCTATGGACAGAGAAACTAGAGATACCCCCACCCCCATGTAAGAGGCAGAAGAAGATGTGGAAATGACTCCAAGAGAGGTAGGAACAAAAGATCCCGATCTCAGAGACATTGTGGAATGGGAAGGGATCGATCTCCCAAACATACTGGAGCAATGGAAATGACCGGGCGTAGACAATGTACCAGTGGAGCAACTAGATCACATCTAGTACCTATTCCTCCTAAGGGAGGAATCCAAATTGAGAGGGTCCAAGTGCACACATGGGGATATAGGACACCTAGGAATCAAAGTAGGTGAAGGAAAACCACAACACTCACCCAAGAATACGAGAAGGAAAAAAGGAAGGAAATCAAACAATGTCTCCCTATAAGAACTAGGAGCCCTGCTGATTAACTCAGGTAAGATAAAAAATATCTTTCCCAACTCCCCCAAACATGTTTAAATGAATATTATAGCATGGAATATAAGAGGCCTAAATAGCCCATGAAAGCAGAGAATCCTTAGAAATAGACTTAAGAAGGAACAACCAAATCTTTGTTTCATCCAAGAGACAAAATGCATTGTAGACAGAATGGAAATAATTGGGAAAAAACACTGGAGAAAGTACAAGATGTTGGTTGTTGAAGTACATCAGATGGCAGGAGGAATCCTCACCTTGTGTAATTCACAAGTGATGAACCTTATAGCAGTCGAGGCTACCAGGCACACACTTTTAGTTAGCATGCAACTCATTGGGAATACAAAGATGATTCTATGCACTAATGTGTATGGACCCCAGCTACTAGAGGAAAATAGAAGAATGATTCTGGACCTAGAAGACATAAAAACCCCCTCCAACAACCTCCACTGGATCCTGGCAGGGGACTTCAACATCATCACATCACTTGCAGAAAACAAAGGAGGCACTAGGAGGTTGGATAAAGATGCAGAAGAATTCTCAACCTTCATAGACACAACATGTATGGTGGACATCAAAACCAATAACATACACTTCACTTGGAACAATAAATGGATAAATCAACATCAGGTTGCAACAAGACTAGATAGATTCTTAATATTGAAATCCATCATTATGCAAGGGCTAACCTTAGATTGCAACATCCTTCCTTGGGGAGGTTCTGATCATTGGTGAGTCCAACTAGAAGCAGACTTCCCAACCACCCCGAAGAATAGACCATTCAAATTTGAGAAATTTTGGATTCAACACTCCACCTTCAAGGAGAAATTTAACCAGTGGTGGAGGGAGGAACAACCAGAGAAAGGTACACATATGTTCTAACTCTATAAGAAACTAAAGTACATCAAATATAAGCTCAAGGAGTGGACCAAGGAAATATTTGGCAACATAAACCAAGAGAAGAAAAATATTGAGGATAGAATGAGAAGACTCCAGGAATTTTGCATAGCGGAGGGCTACATAGAGGACTGAAAAAAGGAAGAGATCCAAACAACATAGGAATGGGAAGGAAGATGCCAACAGGAAGAAATTATATGGCACCAAAAGTCTTGAATCAGATGGCTAAAGGAAGGAGAGAGGAACACCAAGTTTTTTCATAGAACAATGATTGCCATAAGAGCCCACAACAAAATCTAGAAAATTAAGGACCAGGATGGGATTGAGTGAGAATCCCACAAGGAAATCGAAAATAACCTAGTAAGTCAGTTCCATGGGTTAGCCCAGGAACCCAAAAAAGACCGAACAGAGGCCATTCAGAGGATTACACAACACATCTCCCAACTAGTCACCAAGGAACAAAATAACAACCTAAACAAACCCATAGCTAAGGAGGAAATAGATCAAGTGATCTAGGAGATGCCCAATGGGAAAGCCCCAGGTCCAGATGGTTTCACTGTAGAATTATTCAAAACATGTTGGGAAGTGGTCAAACACGATGTTTACAGGGTGGTGGAGGACTCCAGACGGTCGACCTCCATCTTAAAACCGTTAAATGCCACAATGATTACCCTAATACCCAAAGAAAATGATGCAAGGACCCTTGACCTCTACAGACCCATAGCACTGTGCAATCTAGTTTATAAGATAATCTCTAAATTCATAGCCAATAGATTGAATCCCCTCCTACCCACACTGATTTCACAAGAACATGCAGGTTTTGTGGAAGGACTACAAATCATGGACAACATCATCCATGCTCATGAGATAATACACACCCTGAAAATCCAAAGGAGAGGGGAGTTGATAATTCAACTTGACCTAGAAAAATCCTATGACAAAATTAGCTAGCACTACATGGTTAAGACTCTGGAAGCCTTTGGTTTCACCCAACACTAGATCAGCTGGATTGTCAGTTTAGTCTCAATGACTAGTTTCTCACTCCTGATAAATGGAGCCCCAACCAAACCCTTATGGCCTACCATAGGCATCAGATAGGGAGACCCACTTTCCCTCTTCCTATTCATCCTGATGATGGAAGGTCTCAGTCGGAGCATAAAAAGTGAAACAACAGGAGGAGAAATCGCAGGCCTCAAACCTTTCAAAAAATGCCCTACTTCCACACACCAATAGTTCATGGATGACACGTTACTCCATGGCATACCCACGGTAAAGGAAGAAAAAATGTTCAAAAGGATCTTAGAGGATTTTGGGGAAGCCTCGGGAGCTGAGATTAACCACTCCAAATCAATCATCTACTTTTTCAACACCAACCATGCAATCCAAAGGAACCTGGAAGATATCTTGGGGTTTTAGCGCAAAAATATCCTAACTAAATACTTGGGCATCCCCCTGATGGACATAGCTTACAATATGGAATCTTGGGAAGGAGTGATCAACAAGCTACGGGAAAGGGTGAAAAACTGGACGTACAGATCCCTCAACCTAGTGGGGAGACTAGTAGTGACCAAGGCGGTTCTGCAAGCAATTCCAACCTATATGTTGTCTGTATTTCTCACCCCCAAAGGGATTCTACAAAGAATAAGGACCATCCAAAGGGAATTCCTATGGAAAGGAGTGGAAACTAAGAAAAAATGGGCTCTGGTGGCTTGGGAGAAGGTTTACAAGCAAAAAGGCAAAGGCGGACTGGGGCTATAAGACCCACAAGTAACTAACGAAGCCTATGGGGCGAAACTCTGGTGGCAATGGGTCAAATAAATTTATACCCTGTGGGAAACCCTATGGAAGTCCAAGTATGCCTTAGACATAAACAACTAGTACCAAATTCACTTTATGGGCACTAGGGAGGGATCAACCATCTGGAACCTAGCTTGGCGCAACAAGACCTGGGTCCAAACACACAGCTTTTGGGAAGTAAGGAATGGTAAAACAACTAGATTATGGGAGGATGTCTGGCAATAGGAACACAAGATTGGAAAACCAGATAGGGAGGAACTCCAATAGGACAATATCGCGCAAGGAAAAACCAACGTCCACCACTATTGGAAGCAAGAAATAGATCGAAACAGATGGAGAATCTGGGAAAATTTCAATTCCCAAACTAGCGATCAGACCACAACCATCGTGAAAGAGGTGGAGGAGGAAATGACGAAAAGGAAAATTACAGTCTCGGATGGAGGAGACCAATTAAGATGGGGATAAAAAAATGGTGGGGAATTCAACCTGAAGGAAGCTCGACATTACATCATGGATCAAGACCAAGACGACCCAATACAACTATGGGTTAATCTCTGGAGCAACCCCCAGTGGCCAAAAATAAAAATTTTCAAATGGTTAGTACTTCACAACCAAATTCTAACCTGGGAAAACCTAAGGAAAAGGGGCTTCATAGGCCCGTCACTATGCCACCTCTGTCAAACCAAGGAAGAAACAACGAATCATCTCCTCGATGAATGTATCTACACAACTGAGATCTGAGATTGGGTGGAAGGTATCTTTTGAAAGTCTAATAGGACACGAGGTAACATATGCACAACCATCAACAACTAGTAGGAGAGTTACAATGAAAAATGAAGAGGTGAATCTTTGCTGGACTCTCATTCTGGGGATGATCTTATGGACAATTTGGAAATAAAGGAACCAACGCATCTTCAAGAATGAAATTCTTCCGAAAGGGAAAATCAAAGAAAAAATAATCTCCATGATCAGAGAAACGGTGCAGAGCCACAACTACCAGAATGGGAAAGCACAACTTGCAAGTCAGGACTCAAGAGTTCTAGAAGCTTTGCATCTAAAAGACGGGCGCAACTGCACACAAAATGGAAGACCACCGCAACTCCAACTAGGTGCGCACAACTGGAGCCCCCCTCCAACAGGGTTCCTCAAGTTGAATTTCAATGGGGTGGAAAAAGGAAACCCAAGCATGACAGGAATGGATGGGGTTATCATGGATAGTGGCAGCAACATAATCCGGTTGTACGCCAGGAGTATGGGAAAGTCAACTAACATCGCTGCGAAATTCAGAGACTTGGAGATTAGCCTCAAGTTTCTAAGCCGTGAAAGGATGAAAAACACTATTGTGGAAGGTAAATCCACTCTGGTAATCAACACAGTGAAGAGACTCCAAAATGGCACCAAGGTGGGCAAAGTCTAGAGACACTGGCACTTGGTACACTCCCTGCAAAAAATCCAGGAATATCTGCAAAAGATGAACACAGTGGATTTGCATTGGGTACGCAGGTCAGGGAATAGCCTGGCATATAGAATCACCAATGAAGGGGTTATCAAGGAAGGATCAGAGTTAGACACCCCCTGGAGCAACATCCCAAATGGTCAATTCAAAACAGTTTGCACACATCTAGTGAAAAAAGACCATGACGGAATCTCAAGTATGGAAGGTCACATCGAGAGGAGCAGTGAAATGATAGTAGATGGGAATGACAAATCCAGGAAGACTCTTCATGGGAAACACCCAATTGCAAGGGAAAAAGTGGGATAAAACCACACAACAGATGGAGGTATGACCTCAAGGTCATATGAGTAGGATTAAATCCAGGGTTAGCATAGGGTAAAGTACAAATGAGACTCAGCAGGCTATGAGTGACATAGGAAAAAAGCGATTACCATGCGCCAGTAGGGTCACACCCCATCCAAGAACAAGTACGAAAAAGAGAAAAGGTGATTACACAACAAGAAGGGGCAAGGGATGGTGTAGGGATAATGACCGGACTGCCATGATCAAACATGCCAAGACAGAGAAAAAGGATAGGAGGAACCAACTCTATGGGCAGACCATGATTGTAAGGACAAGCCCGCAACAGGAGAACGTCCATAAGAGGCGAAGCACTAGGAATAGAGGCAGTTGGACTAAGCGCAATAGAAGAAGCCACCACAAAAACTAGGGCTCGACAAGAAGGATCCTAGGGGTAGATAGGAACATGAGGAGAATTCAGGGAGAGAGCCACCACAAACCAGCCAAGATGGTGTGTATGAAGAAAATGCATGTCAAAAGAAACATCCAGAGGGACGATAATCTAATAAGCCATAGGAAGATTTCAAGGATGTCGAAAGAATCCTGAGATGCCAAGGGTACCTTCCAGGCACTAGTTGAACCGAAAGGTAAAGCGACCATCACCAGATGGGAGAGGGAAATGACCGCCAAGCGCAAGAAAAAATACTGGAAGGAGCTGAGCTAGGAAACAAACTAGTTAATGGACCCAGGGACCACATAGGTCAGGGAAACACTCTACCACAAGACGATAGAGATGGCATGGAAGAAAAATATGTTAATAGGAAAAGTGATCACAGAAAATAAAGCTTCCAGCCGGAAGGGTAACAAGGCCCACAAAAAAGTGCTAAAAGAAATCTTGATTCGCCTCAACACTCTAGACGCTAGTACAAAATGAATTGCAGAGGCCTAGAAGAATCAACAGGATAATTTGGAGTGAATGGATGCCCAATTCCACTTATACTTGCACTACGTCCACCATATGGATATCACACCTGCTGATGGGAATGGAGCACCAGCCCGGATCAGGAAGACCCATATGGTGGCCTAGAAGGAGGAGAGCAAGGACAAGGCGCAATATTGAAAGAAGAATCTCATAATCCCGGACTAGAGTTGGGTAGAAAATGATCAGGATTATTACCGGGTCAGTCTGAATTGTTGTCTTGTGCTTTTTGGTTTTGTTAGAATAATCTTGTAAAAACTGGATATGATGGGACTAGACCGATTTCCCAATGTGGCATTCCAACCATAACCCTATGTTAACTAAAGAATGCAACTCCGAAAACCCTGGGCTAGTTTCTGATATGGCAGACCAGGGAGTCCCCCTTTTTTTTATATTATCTTTTCTTAGTAATACAAATACTCACACTTACTTACAAAAAAAAAAGGTGTTTGGATCGTGAATGATGAAGGAATGGCGAAAAAGAACAGGATTATCTAGGCAAAGGGGTATCCGTTGGAGGCGTGGGGAAACATGTCAATAGGTTAACATATATGTTTTCCTATATTAGTTAGCCATTGAATAACCTAGGTATGAGGTGGAAGGTAAAGGATGGGTGACGACTGTGCAAGGATGATGTGGAAGGAAATGATTGGATGATAAGCGAATGGGATCTGACATGTGATGGGTGAGTGGAGGAGAATACGCTGGCGGAGTGATGAGACATGAATTATAATCGACAAGTAATGGAGTGTGACATCACAGGACGATGGGGGTAGTGGAGTGCGATGTCACAGGACAATGATGGTATAGGAATCTGGTATGGAAGTTTACTCGGAGGGGGGGGTAGGCGGTAACTAGTTTAGACCAAGGGGGTCCGAGTTAACACAATAACGACACATTAGGATGGGGCCCACCGGGGAATACCACCAGCTCAGACCCCCCTCCCCCCCACCATTAAAGGTAGAATGGTTGGGGGGGTCCGATATTACTTTTCGGCCGTCGATTCGAGCATCATTTTCTCAGTCATATATCTTGGCACACTTTTTACCTGTGGAGCACGAATCATATTGCACTGCAGAAACTTAGGATAGCGTGGATTTGTGGGCTTTTGCGCTATTTCTCTTTCATTCTACCACCAAGGGGTTAGAACACAACCTTCTAATGTCAAAATAATGAATCTCATCCAACATTATGCTTGTTTTTATTGAATGAAATCCAACTAACCTATGTTATAACCTATTTACCTAACAAATTTAACCCAGATTAGACTATTGGGATAAAAATTACTCTATCCTGGGGCTATTTGATCAAGTTGAGACAGTTTGATCAAATTTATTCACTAACTAACCTATATACTTGGCTAAGATTAAACAGTTTAGCCAAGATTTTTTCACTAATACTATCAACACAAATTTAAAAAGACTTGACCATGGTTAGACTGTATGGATCAAGTCATTCTTCTTGCACGGGGCCTTATTATTTTTCTTTTATTCCCTCTTTTATTCTTTTCTTTTCTTTTATTCTTTTTTCTTTTTCTTTTCTCTTTTCTTTTCTTTTATTCTTTTCCCTTTTTCTTTTATTCTTTATTATTTTTCTTTTATTTTTTGAAAATCGTTTGCACAATGAAATATTATTTACAATGACCAAAAATACAACAAGAGTAAAAATTTCCAATCACCATTTGATCCTATTAAACATAGGTTTGTAACAAGATCAATGGTCGAGATATCCTTTGGGTCTCCAGATTTCATAGATTTCAGTTCTCAACCTTCACGCTCTCCCAAAATGATTTCAGTTGGAGTTCACAGATTCCTTCCACGTGTCCTCCTCAAATCAACGGTCCTCATTCACTTTGAGACTTTAGTCTTTGGCTCTTTGCGACTTCGACCCTTCGACACTTTGGCTCTTCGCAACTTCGACCTTCGAGACTTCAAAACTCTGTCCTTTGCGACTTAGGTCTTCGGGACTTCTGAGATTTTTTCATTTTTTGGTGGTGAAACTCCCGAAGTAAAACTCCTAGAGTGACATCACTTGATGGTGTGTAATGAGTCGAGTGTCTTCCACGTGTCACTTTGATTTGTGATTTGCACGTACCTGAAATGTCAAATCAACTTGACACTTGTCATTGTCTAATTGCGCCATGTGTCCTTGCTGACGTGGCCTGCCACATGTTCATACTAACATGGTCTGCCACATGTCCTTGAGGATGAGATTAGCTGACATAGTATGCTGATGTAGATCTCCCTAATCTGATGGTCATCATCTAATATCCAGATTTGACGGTCCTTATTCATTTCATATTTCCAGGCTTCGGGTTTTTCAAATCTCAAACTTTCCAGAGCGTAACCTCCTCGCATATTTATATCTGAAGTGAATTTTGTTTGTTCGACCAGGATCTTAGATCGACGACTTGATCTTTTTGTGATGAAACTTTTCTAGGTTATCCTATCCTTCCACTCGAAGTTGATCTGACGACTGACGAAACATCACATTCCAGGGATTTCAAATCTCAATCTCTCCAGAGTGTAACCTCTTCCCATCTTTAGATACAAGGTGAATGTTGTTCGTCGATCATGAACTTAGATTGACATCTTGATCTTTCTGCGATGTGACTTTGCTGACTTATCATGTTCTTCCACTTCAAATTGATTTGATGACTGTCATTTACTCCGACTGTCTGGACTTCA
>JASDQU011247017.1:42761-52971 GCA_032191745.1 Picea mariana | reverse complement strand
AGGATCACCGACAAGATCACAAGTTGATTCTTGTGTTGAACGAACCCATCTAGGAAATTGTGGAGCTAGTGTTGGTTCAGGTTCAAAGGACTCATCTAGAGGAAGGTGAGAAGGCAGAGGTGGATTTTCATCCTCATTGTCATCATCTGAAGAAGAAACCAGAATAGGAACAGAATAAGGCACAAACGTCGAAGATGGCTCGTAGGCCGAAGAAGGCACAATCACCGAATTAGGCTCGCATGCCAAGCTATTTTCATCAAATTTAACATCTCTTCTAATAATAATTTCATTACAATGTGGTTGAATAATTCTATAACCTTTGACATCTTCAGAATAACCAACAAATATACACTTCTCACTTTTAGGGTGCAATGCTTTCCTTTTCTCATCAGGAATCTGAGCCCATGTTATACTGCCAAATACACGGAAGTGACTTACATCTGGTTTAATTTTAGTCCAAGCTTCTTCCATTGTTATATTTTTAAGATCCTTTGTGGGACTGTGATTTACTATGTAATTTGCACATTTGATTGCTTCCGCCCAATAATTTAGACTTAATCCCTAGATTGGATCATACAATTAGCCATTTCTTTTAATGTCTGGTTCTTTCTCTCAGCAACACCATTTTATTGTTCACATATTATCCTCGATTATTTGTTATTAACTTTTGAATTTGATGTCCAGATTGTTTTTCTACAAGAGCCTTGTAGGCCAAAAACTTGTCAAAAACTTATCTCTTTGGTTTTAAGAAGTAAACCCAAGTACGTCTAAAAAAGTCATCAATGAAAATTAAGAAATATTCGCACCCAGAAAAATAAGGAGAAGAAAGTGGACCACACAAATCACTATGAACAAGCTGCAAAGGGCCCGAGGCATGCCAAGAGGCATGTTTGTCAAAAATGTCCCGATGATGTTTGCCAAGAACAAAACCGACACAAACACCATCTCTGCATGAAACAAGAGGAAGACCAGTCACCATATGTTGATTACATAGTTGTTGCAATGAGAGATAGTTTAGATGACCAAACCTCCCATGCCAAAGTTTGCTCAAGTCATCACTATGAGAAACAAAAACTGATGAAAAAGATGATGACCCAAAGTTGTCATACTTGTACAACTTGGTAATATCATCATCAATTATAGTTGCAAGAACATGCTTAGGATCTTTTATATCCTTGATTACAACTTGGTGAGGTGAAAAATCTACGATTTTATCTTCACCTGAATGAGTGATTTGATATACTGATAGAATGTTACAAGAAAGACTTGGAACATGTAATACATCATTGAAATGACCGTTTCCTACTTGAACTTTTCTACTTCAACACTAAGAGATCTATCATCACCAAAAAATATTTTCTTGGTGTTACATTCATTTAGAGCATAAAATATGTCTCTATCCTTATCCATATGATAATATGCTCCAAAATCAATAATCTACTCATTAGAAGAAGACGTAGAAGTTGTATTGAAGGAGAAACTAGAAGTAGAAAGTGCATGTCCATGAGAAGAAGAAGAAGTAGTAGAATCAATATTGATACTGTTCTTCTTCATCATTGCTTCTAAAGCTGCCATATTCTTGAAACATTTGGACTCATCATGACCATCTTTATCACAAAAATTGCAATGTTTGTCAGTCTTCTTACTTTTATATTTTGCTCCTTTGTCACCATTAGGAGCATAAGCTGTCTAAGTGGGTTTGGGACCCTTATATTTCTTCTTGTTGTGGCGAGTGTTAGCACTGAGAGTCACCCTATGAATGCAAGAGGATAAGACCAGTACCCATCAAAACAAAGGGTAAAATGGATTAAAATGGTTTGAGTAGGTGGATCAGTAAGACTGTAGAGAGAGAAAAAGATAACAGAAGTAACTGCAGATCAATCCTGGACCATTGGGCATGGAGTCATAAGTATCATGAATAATGAAGGCATTTAATCTACCTTTCAGACAAAGGATTTAAGTGGTGATGGAAAGAATAAATATAGAAGGTGTTTGAATGATAAACCATAAAAGATGGGCAAGATGACAGCAGATCCTCCACCGCCTCAGGAATCCAGAAATTAGAGGGTTCACAATAATCCAGACAAGAAGAAACAGAAAACGTCTATTGTACCATAAAATATGGGCAAGATGACAGCAGATCCTCCACTGCCTCAGGAATCCATAAATCAGATAGAWTACATCCAGACAAGAAAGAAAAATAGAAAACGTCTGTTGAACCATGAAATATGGGCAAGATGACAGAAGATTCTCCACCGCCTCAGGAATCCATAAATCAAAGAGATTACATCGAGACAAGAAAACATAAACAGTATGTAAACTAAGAACATGGTTTGATAAAAACACCTCAAAGGAATCTTCAATAACCTGATATTTACAATCCAAGCCCTCGGGATTCCCAAAAAAAAATGAAACATACAGAGAACTGTTCCTAAAACTCTCTTAGCTCTCTCGTCTCTGAAAAACACCCCCTCCCCCCCAAAACAAAATCTAAACTAGTCTATTTTATATCGGCTCAATTCACCACTGCCAAGAGTGTGATCTGGCCATTCCATTCAAAGCTTTACGTCTGAGCAGCCTTCTGTCAAACTATGTGTGTATCCTTCTGTCAGACGTGAGCTCAGATCAATATGGGTCTGCAGGAAAAATCGTCTACAGGGGTACCTCGGGCTGAGAGTTTTGTCTCCTCAACCAGAGATTTCATGCCCTCTACTTATGGACTCAGTCGAGGCTTCATCTACCAGTCCTTTTCATTAACTGCTCTTTTCCCCGGGATCGGGACGAGGCTCAAAGCCTAGGGGGCTGCCATGCGTTGCTCTTGTATTAGACGCTATATAAGCACGTGATTGCGAGGTCATCAAAGGTGGTTTGGATCCACACCGCTTTTGAGCCCGCAATCCACCACCTTTCACCACATAGAATTTTTACTATACCATGGTTTTGATTGTGGGACCACTCAAGGATTTTAACGCTCGAGCAAGTTGCATCCCCGCAATGAAGCGTGGTCATTGATCTATTTGTGTTCCATGATCTGGGCAGCCCTGCCAATTTAGCGCCCCCGGTGAAGTTTATTCGCTTTCCAACTTTAGGATCATTCTAACTGTTCTTGGAGATGGCACTAATTTTGGCACCGAACAAAAAAACTTCCCAGAGGATGACCTGATGTGTTGCGGATGAAGGGGTGACATATGTCACTAGAAAATAGGCTAAAGACATGTCTAAAAATGCTTGAAATGAGTGCCATGTGTCAACTCTAGATGGATTCCACGTGTCATGACTGATAAGGGTGCCACATGTCTTCAATGATGGTTGCCATGTACTTTGCAACTTCATAGCTTGGGGCGGTCTGCATGTAGAGCTGGCGCTCTAAAGTGAACGACGACCGTCGATCTGAGGAGGACACGCAGGAGGGAACTGTGGACTCTGAGAGAAACTACTTCAAAGGAAAATGAGAAAGGGGAAATCCTGAAACTCCCGAATCCCTAAGTCCCGAAGCCTGAAATCCCGAAGCAAACTACCGCCGTTAGATTTTGATGGACACGTGGCAGCGATTGGAGGGCTTCAGGAGAAAACACTCCGGAGGAAACATGAGTGGGGAGGCCAAAAATCTCAAAGTCCGAAGTCTCAAATTAAATCGTGATCATCCGCTCCGGAGGACGGGTGGCGCCTGATCTGCAATTTCTGGGGAAAACGCTCCGGTGGAAATCAGGAGCGGAGAAGCTAAAACTCTTGAAGCCAGGATTCCCGAAGTAAATCGTGATCGTTCACTCTGGAGGACACGTGGCGCCTGATCTACAATTTCCGGCTAAAACACTTCGAAGGAAAATAAGAAGGGAAGCCCTGAAAATCCCGAAGCTCGAAGTCCCAAAGTAAATCATGACTGTCCACTTTGGAGGATGCGTGGCGCCTGATCTACAATTTTGGGGGAAAACGCTCCGGAGTAAATCAGGAGCGAAGAAGATAAAACTCCAAAAGCCCGGATTCTCAAAGTAAATCATGTTCGTCCGCTCTGGAGGATGCATGGCATCTGATCTGCAATTTTAGGCCAAAACACTTCGGAGGAAAATAAGAAGGGAAGCCCCGAAACTCCTGAAGCCCGAAGTCCTGAAGTAAATCGTGATCATCCACTCCGAAGGACACATGGTTCCTGATATTTAACTCTAGGGATTCTTCCTAGCGCTATACCTCGTGCAACTTTGACATGTCGAATACATGCGATTCGTTGATCTGAACTGCTCCTGGGATCTCCGTCATTGGAAAAATAAAACCGCCCATTACTTGTATTTTAAGCCTGAAATGGGCTACTTTGAATGTTGTGCTTGGATGCTTCATGTGAAGACCATGAACTTGGATGAAATTTTTCCCTTGAAAACTATATGTGATAACATTTGGCTCCACATAGGATGGCATGCTCCCTGTGAGCTGCCAAGAACAAGCAGTTCCAGTGCCTTAGCTGTTGGGCTATGGAGTCGAGCTCAAAACATTTCATGGAAAAAAACAGGAAGATATGTTCACTCCTCTACCTACTAAAAGAAAGAAAACACACATGCTCCAGAAGGATCTTATATATGTACACTCCTAGACTAACTGATTTTTACAAAGTGCTAGGTGAAAGCAAACTTCCACCATAGCCATTTGAGTAGCCTCCTAACTGAAAATTTATTTACTTTTTCACCGATAAGCAAGGGATAACAACATAGTGACAACAAAATGATTGTATTCTTCATATTTCCTCCTAATGATGGAGGTGATATAAGTCTTGGGGGCTTCAATACATTGAGGAAATGCAACTCCATGTATTCCCCTACAGGGTCATAAAATAGGTGGCAAATCTTTCTGGGTCAATAAAAGAAAACCTGCTCTGCTTTACAGCTTCTCACATCTGGTTGAATGTCTATGGAAAGAATGGGTGAGTGAAAGGCTGATGTAGGCCATTGATCCACTTATATTTTTCCTTCTCTGATAACGTATGTTAGCTGATGGCGAGAAATCTCCTCATGTAGATAAATGGATGACTATTTCTCTCTATCATGTTGCTCTTGGTAAAATATTTCACTTTCATTAGAAGGTCGGATGTTGATGCCTTTCTCTTCAATAAACACCTCAGCATCTTCATCACTGTCTCCATAATTATGAAATAGAGGAGTCTTGAATGACATGCCAAGAGGTATCTTCTACCCAACATGAGAAAACTGCTCTTTATTATCAAACACGGGCTGCCTTTCAAGATTTGATCCAGGAAGCAATATCTGATCATTATCATATGAGTCAAAAAAAGGTTGCTCATATCTAGGCTTTTTAGAGACAGGGCTACAAAGAACATCAGCTTCCAGAACAGACTCAATTTCTACACTTTCCTTACTAAGACAACAAACACAGTTTTCATCAGATGCAGATGAACAGGGAAGAGAAAAAATTGATTCCTCATCCAAGGCATCTTCTTCATTCTCACATCCTTCATAAGAAATAGTTATAACCTAAACACAATCTTTATATTCCTCACAATAGCTATGATAAATAAACTCAGAGGAATAAAACTTTTGACAATGCCTATTGAAAGCTTCATGAAACTCTTCAAGTGAAGAAATGCTAGAAGGCTCAAGAGCTTGATACCAATCACGAGCATCTCCCTAAAGAGAGAACATAAAAAGATTCATACGTATCTCTTCATTTTGGATGCCAAGTTGTTGCATCAAAGCATGAAATTCTTTAACATGTTTAAGAGGGCTGCCAATATTACCTTCGTAAAATCTTGGAAGCATGTCATGCTATTCATCAACTAGAGGCACAAGATGTGGATAACCAGCTATGGCTGAGAAATTGAATGGGGCAAACCTCTTGTCCAGGATATCCTCCATAGCCATTTGATTTGTCTCCTTTCAATGAAGTCACCAACAGATTCTGCATAGTGGAGTCACCAATAGATTTTCAAACAATGGAGTCATCATGGTGAAATATAAGTAGTCCGAATAATGTGTCCAACTTCAGTTCACCATCTAAAACTGGATCTATTCATTGTCGTTCTCTCAGGGAATATATCTTCACTTTCGTCCCCGACAACGACACCATTAATGTTAGCACTGAGAGTCACCCTCTGACTGCAAGAGGATAAGCCCAGTACCCATCAAAACAAAGGGTAAAATGGATTAATATGGTTTGAGTAGGTGGATCAATAAGACTGTATAGAGAGAAAAAGATAACAGAAGTACCTGCAGATCAGTCCTGGACCATTGGGCATGGAGTCATAAGTATCGTGAATAATGAAGGCATTTAAGCTACCTATTAGATAAAGGATTTAAGTGGTGATGGGAAGAAGAAAAACAGAAGGTGTTTGAATGATAAACCATAAAAGATGGGCAAAATAACATCAGATCCTCCACCACCTCAGGAATCTAGAAATCAGAGGTTCACAATAATCTAGACAAGAAGAAACAGAAAATGTTTGTTGTACCATGAAAGATGGTCAAGATGACAGTAGATCCTCCACCGCCTCAGGAATCCATAAATTAGAGAGATTACATCCAGACAAGAAAGAAAACTAGAAAATGTATGTTGAACCATGAAAGATGGGCAAGATGACAACAGATCCTCCACCACCTCAGGAATCCATAAATCAGAGAGATTACATCCAGACAAGAAAGAAAAACAGAAAATATCCACTGAACCATGAAAGATGGGAAAGATGACAGCATATCCTCCACTGCCTCAGGCATCCATAAATCAAAGAGATTATATCTAGACAAGAAAACATAACCAGTATGTAAACTAAGAAGATGTTATGATAAAAACAACTCAAAGGAATCTTCAATAACGTGATATTTACAATCCAATCCCTCAGGCTTCCAAAATGAAACATACAGAGCACTGCTCCTAAAACTCTCTCGGCTCTCCCGCCTCTGAAAAACACCCTCCTCCCCCCAAAAACAAAATCTAAACTGATCTATTTTATATCGGCTCAGTTCACCACTGCCAGAAGTGTGATCTGTCCATTCCATTCAAAGCTTTACGTCTGAGCAACCTTCTGTTAGACTGTGCATGTATCCTTTTGTTAGACACTATCTTAGATCAGTATGGGTCTACAGAAAAAACCATCCACAGGGGTACCTCAGGATGACAGTTTTGTCTCCTCGACCAGAGCTTTCATGCCTTCTACTTATGGACTTAGCCAAGGCTTCAGCTACCGGTCATTTTCATTAACTTCTATTTTCCTCGAGATCGGGACAAGAATCAAAGCCTAGGGGGCCGCCACACACTGATCTTGGATTAGATGCTATATAAGCATGTGATTGTGAGGCCATCAAAGGAGGTTTGGATCCACACACTTTTGAGCCCGCAATCCACCACCTTCCGCCACGTATCATTTTTACTATACCATGGTTTCGATTGTGGGACCACTCAAGGATTTTAACGCTCGAGTAATTTACATCCCCATAATGAAGCATCGTCATTGATCTAGTCACGTTCCATGATCTGGGAAGCCCTGCCAATTTAGCACCCCCGCTGAAGTTTATCTCCTTGCCAACTTTAGGATCATTCTAACTATGCTTGGATATGGCGCTAATTTTGGCACCGAACAAAAACACTTCACGGAGGATGACCTGATGTCACTATGTTGACGTGTCGCAGAAAAAAGGGTGACATGTGTCACTCGAAAATAGGCTTAAGACATGTCTAAAAATGCTTGAAATGAGTGTCATGTGTCAGTGCTAGATGGATGCCATGTTTCATGAATGATAAGGGTGCTACATGTCTGCACTGATGGATGCCACATACTTTGGCACTTCAGAGCTCGGGGCAGTNTTTACTATACCATGGTTTCGATTGTGGAACCACTCAAGGATTTTAACGCTCGAGTAAGTTACATCCCCATAATGAAGCATCGTCATTGATCTAGTCACGTTCCACAATCTGGGAAGCCCTGCCAATTTAGCACCCCCGCTGAAGTTTATCTCCTTGCCAACTTTAGGATCATTCTAACTGTGCTTGGATATGGCGCTAATTTTGGCACCGAACAAAAACACTTCACGGAGGATGACCTGATGTCACTATGTTGACGTGTCGCAGACAAAAGGGTGACATGTGTCACTCGAAAATAGGCTTAAGACATGTCTAAAAATGCTTGAAATGAGTGTCATGTGTCAGTGCTAGATGGATGCCATGTTTCATGAATGATAAGGGTGCTACATGTCTGCACTGATGGCTGCCACGTACTTTGGCACTTCAGAGCTCGGGGCAGTTTGCATGTAGAGCTGGCGCTCCTAAGTGAACGACGACTGTCAATCTGAGGAGGACACGTGGTAGGGAACTGTGGACTTTGGGAGAAACTACTTCAGAGGAAAACAAGACAAGGGAAGTCTTGAAACTCCCAAAGCCCGAATTCCTGAAGAAAACTATCGTTAGATTTGGATGGACACGCGACAGTAATCAGAGGACTTCAGGAGAAAACACTCTAGAGGAAACGGGAGTGGGGATACCGAAACTCCCAAAGCCCGAATTCCCAAAGTAAATCGTGATCATCTGCTCCGGAGAATGTGTGGCACCTGATCTACAATTTTGGGGGAAAACGCTCTAGAGGAAATCAAGAGCGGAGAAGTTAAAGCTCTCAAAGCCCAGATTCCCGAAGTAAATTGTGACCGTTCTCTCCGGTGGATGCGTGGTGCCTAATCTACAATTTCGGGCCAAATAAATTCAGAGGAAAATAAGAAGGGAATCCCCGAAGCCCGAAGTCCCAAAGTAAATCGTGATCATCCACTCCGGAGGACGCGTGGCGCCTGATCTGCAATTTTAGAGGAAAATGCTCTAGAGGAAATCAGGAGTGTTACAAGGGACAAACTCTTTATGGCCAAGGGTAAACCACAACATACAGGTATGACTACAGAAATCAACTCAATTCCAACATATGCTATATAAACTAATGTGCAATATAAGAAAGCGACCTACCTCAATCCAACGTTTGATGATGTTCCACCGTTGAGCACTTTGACCCAAAGCTTTATACCTGTGAGAAGTTCTCAACAAACAAGCAAAGCAAGTATATAGTGATGATATGAAAGGGGTTAGCACATCAGATAGCTTAATCCATTAATAAACATTACAAACACGCCAATGGATAATAATCATATATTTGCAAGATACCAATAGGATGGGAAAGGAGTATTTCTATTAATAATTGATCAACAGAAGTGTTAACATTACAGACTTCTGTGTCGGCACGGTTCGAAACCAAGAAACCAATTTCCTTCCAACTGGGTCCCCACCACTTCAATCCTCCACCAAAGGCAAGCTCATGAGAAAGAGGTAAAGAGGTCCTCTCAATAATAAGGGAAGAGCATGGGGGTTGAACACTATGTTCAGACTTGAGGGACAAAGGGATGCAGACTCAATATGAAGTAATTTCTCCAGAGTAACTTTTCTCTCAAAGTTGAATGCTTTCTCCTCCTTTTCCATAGTTCGAAATTGTGCTCTTATGGCCTCCAGAATGCAACTAAAGGGTTGAGTCAGAACGTTTCTAGTATATGGAAGGCCAAGGATCAGAAATATTTTTTTGTGACATGGAAACTCAACCTCATTTTATATTTTCTGGCACAAATCCTGATATACGCGAGTTGTAATGGAGCAGCAAGCGTATACGCATCTTGCATAGCAGTTAGGGAGTGTATATGTGGAAAAATGTACATCTTTAGCTATGGATTCATCAAAAAAGGGATGAAAAGTCTGCATAGGGAAATGGAAAAAGGCCCTATGTGCAAGATAGCAATGGTGAGGCAAATCTTGCTATAACAGATGCCCCCTAATGTGTGAGATTAGAGGAGTATCTGTGATGACCGAAATACATTTTAAATAACCCAGAAGTGGAGTGGTAAAGAACCAGTTGGACGAACTCAATTGATAATTACATTATGTACTGACTTTGCATACATGGTTGCAAAGAATACAATGCAGATCCATGTGAAAAATATATCAAACAAGTGTTCATGGCCATGAATAGGCAAATACAAATGTGGTTATATGCTAAAAGTTGTCATAGTCACGAATAAGGCCCAGTGAAACCAGTCTCAAAAATCAATCTGAAGATATCTGTATACCATGTAGTACAATCTGATCTCCCATGATCACTGAAGTCAAAAAGGTATTGGTCCAGTGAAATGGAAGCAACAGCTCAGGAAAGCTACGGCCACATAGTGATGTCTTCAAGTCTTCTACACTATCC
>JASDQU011247015.1:0-25755 GCA_032191745.1 Picea mariana | reverse complement strand
AGAAGTTCCATATCAGAATAAAGGACATTTTAAGGTCAAGAGGTTTCATATTTGCAAATTTTCATATACCCGACATTGCTTCACTGCCAGCGGGCCTGTTCAGTACCCTGGCAAAGTTGTCTTGGCATCATGCATGCATTTACACGTTGCCAACAGACCTATTCAACATCCTGGCGGGTTTACAAGCACTTCCCATAGCTCTTTTATTGATTTATTTGTTTTTTAAAGATATAAAATTGAGCGGGGTGACGCTGAAAATTATGTTATTTTGGCATATTTTTTTACAGACCTTGAAAGAATTTTTTAGCACTGTCCTTCATTAAGATCCAGAGATGGTTTATTTATAGAACCAACCTTATAAAGCATGGAGACATCTTCTGAGTTATTCCCTTAAGGAACAGGGATAGCGTAAGAAGATAATGGATGATCGTGACAGGCTTCACTCACAGATCGAAATCAGTTAACTTCTTTCAAACAACAATCTTTTCAACACAAATGTAAATTTCAGAAGTATATAATTGATGTTTACACAAGTTTTCAGCAGTCATTTTAGTGAAATAATTTTCTATTTCCTTTGTCTGAACTGTTCTAAAATTCAGGTATGTGTATTTCCAAAAGAAAAAACTGATAAGCGTATGGAAAAAATCAAAACCAAAATAGCAAAAGAAAATCAAACAAAAACAAAAATATTTACACAATATACACAGGGTTTTCATCAAGCGAAATATCTTTTTAGAGCTTAGCCATTCATCGGATAGGTGTCTGGCTGCCCCTCTAGACTCTGTAATCGGAAAGCGCTAGGACCCAATTTCTCAGCAATTAAAAACGGTCCAAGCCATAAGTTATGAAACTTCGTGTGTTCTCCCTTTCCCTCATGCGGTTTGTCCCATTTCAAGACAAGGTCACCTACTTCGAAGTTCCTATCAGATGCAGAGTTGGAATCAAACTATCTTTTGACCAATAGTTGACGCTGATCTAACTTACGTTTAGCTTGAGCTCTTACCTCTTCTAGTTTCATTAAAGCATTAATTTGGTTTTCCAAAGGGGGACAATCTTCTTCCTGTATTTTCTGCGATAGCTGTAGTGAGGGAAGAAGAATGTGTGGTGGCAGAATTGCTTCTCTACCATAGACGAGAAAGAAGGGGGAGTTACCTACAATAGTCTTTGGTGTTACCCTATCAGCCCAGATTACGTTTAAAAGAGCATTATTCTAGTTTTTTTGATTCTCAGATATCGTTCTCTTGATGATTTTAATCAAATTCTTATTGGTTAATTATGCCAATCCATTGCCCTGGGGGTAATAGCTGGAAGAATACTTCAATTTAATTCCTTTTTCTAGAGCGAACTCGCTCATCTCAAGAGACGAAAAGTAAGAAGCATTATCGAATACTAGACAGTTGGGGATACCAAAACGAGTAATAATATTTGAATTTAAAAAGGAAATTACCTGACTGGTATTCACAGTTCTTAATGTGGCAGCTTCAGACCACCTGGTGAAGTAATCTGTGGCTGTTATGATAAACTTATGTTTCTATGAGGATGGAAGATTGATTGGACCTATAATATCATTGCCCCACTGCCGAAAAGGGGAGTCTACTGAAACAGGCTGCAAAGGAAAGGCTGGTTTCTGTATGCGCCCTGATGCTTTTTGACAAATAATACACGTACGACATAAGGCATCGACATATCTAAAAAGCGTGGGCCAGTAATAACCGACTCTCAAAACTTTATGGGCAGTGGTGTCACCACCAAAATTCCCACTAGTTTCTCCTGCGTGCAATTCTAGTAAGACTTTTCTGCTTCATCTTTCTCAAGACAACGCATTAGTACGCCATTAAAATTTTGATGAAACAAAATGCCATCAATCAAATGAAAGGAGGAAGATAATCTTAACGCTCTTCTTTTAGTGGGATCCAGGTGACAGGGGGCTGACCCATGTTCAAGATAGATTTTTTTATCTTCATACCATGGACTGACAGAGTTTTGTGCACAACATATTGCATCTTGATTGTGTTGTCCTAGGTTTGACGCATCGTTTTCCTCTTGTTGTCCTATTGTTGAGTCAACAACTAACTTGCATAACCCTTGGTCTCTCACTATTTGAGTTGGGGTGATTTCTATGTCATACTCTTGCAAAGAAGTAACCCAGTTCGCCCTCTTTTCACCTAATTCTTTCTGCACTAATAGATTCCTAACGGCTGGGTAAGGGACAATAATTTTCGTCCTAGATTTCAAAATATAAGACCAGAAGTGTTTGACTGCTTCGAAAATAGCGTAGGCTTGCTAATATACCACTGGGTAATTAAGTTCCGCACCTTTGAAAGCAGAGCTCATAAAGGCAATGGGTATTTCATTGTTTTCAGCGTTCTTTTGAGTTAGGATTGCAACGTAGGAGCAGTCAGAAGCGAATGTGTAGAGCGTGAAGTCTTGCGAAAAGTCGGGGATCATGAGAGAAGGAGCATTTATTATGGATTTTTTTATTGAATTAAAAGCTTGATTTTCTAAGGGTCCCCAATGATATTGTGTGTGTTTCTTAATTAAATTATGTAAAGGTCTAACCATTTTGGAGAAACTGGGGATGAATCTTCTAACAAATTTTATCTGGCCTAAGAAAGACTACATAGACTTTTTGGATGTAGGAGGGGGAAGTTTTGAGATGACTTGTGTCCTTTCAGGGTTGATAATCATCCCTTTGCTTGACATAATGAATCCTAAGAGTTTACCTTGTTCTACTGCGAGGATAGATTTCTTAGGATTCAAGGAAATGTCGTATTTACGACATCACTGTAGAACGGCTGTTAAATGGGCTAGATGATCAGTTTTGTTTTTGGAAAATACAGTAACATCGTCTAGGTAAACTACGACGGATTGGTTGATTAAGCCTCGAAAATTGATGTCCATTGCTCTCTGGAAAGTGGCACCGACATTAATCAGTCCAAAGGGTATTTTTCAATAAGCATAGGTGCCCCATGGAGTGCAGAAGGTAGTTTTAAGTTGGTTTGGAGGAGACATCAGGACTTGGTTGTACCCTGAAAAACCATCCAATAAGGATAGTCTCTCAGAACCAGATGCTTGTTGAAGGATCTATTCCATGGGTGGGACAGGGTAGTTGTCTTTATCAGATGCTCTATTAAGGTTTCAGAAATTGATGCATAGTTGAATTTCCCCACTTTTCTTTTGGAAAGGGACTAGGTTAGAAACCCATTGCGTGTGCCTAGCTGGGAAAATTATCTTAGCATTCAGGAGTTTATTTAATTCTTTTTTGACGGTCGGTTCGAGCTTAGGGTGCATTTTTCTCATTTTTTGTTGAAAGGGAAAGGTTTGGGGTTTCATGGGAATGACATGTTGTATGATGTTGAGGTCAAAATTTTTAAGGTCATCATACGTCCACACAAAAACATATTTAAATTATTTAAACAATTTAATAAATGCAGTTTTTTCTTGTTCAGAACACCCCACCCCTAAATTAACACACTGTGGATTGTCATTAGTTCCCAAATTTACTTTTTCATATGATAAAGAGGAACTGTTGGTTTTACAGTTGACTGATTTTTTGAATTTATCTTGAAGATCATAAAAATTTTCTAATCTAACTACAAATTTAGGGATCTAATTTACCATGTCCAATGAAGATTCATGAGATCTCGGATTTGGTATTACTATGAAATCGTGCAAATTATTGTCGTGAGTGCATTTGTCAATCACCGTGCCTTGAAAAGTTTCTTCCATATGAAGGAAGATAATAATCTGTTGATCATCGTCGAAGACTCTCCAATTCGTGATGTTGTCGAGAACGGATGGCCTGAACAACAGTTCGACGGAGAATGCGTTCAGGGACAAGACTTCTGAAGGAAAGAGTTTAGAAGCTACGTTAGCTAATAGATCAGCTTCAAAATTATTCAATCTAGAAATAGAATTTATATTGAAAGCAGAAAACTTATTCATTAAACAGTGGATAGAATCTCTTACCTGTCTAACCACGATTTCAGAGTCGCCAAAGACGGTCAAATTTTGAATGTTCATATCTAAAGCTTTTCTGAGGCCCTGCAATAAAGCCTCATATTCCGTTGTGTTATTAGTACATTCAAATTCTAATCTACATGAAATCAGGGTTTTGTTACCTGCTGGATCAATAATAACACAGCCTGCACTAGCTCCTTCTTTGGACTTTGACTCGTCAAAGTACAGAGACCAAATTTGATTTTTATCAGGTGCATGAGACCATTGTGTAGAAGCTATTGGCTGCACATATGCTACAATCTCAGACTGTTGTTCTGGGTTGGTGATAGCTAAAGTCTCGGCCATGAAATTGCCGAAAAAGGTATCCATCCCTTGCATTTTGGGTGAATCAACAGAAGATGTAAATGGTTCGTTGGGATCATTCAAATCTGTGACCATGAACTTAAGGTAGCATTCATGATTTACCTTGATTTTGTTGGGCTTGTCGTTCTCTGAAAGCCACAAGTGAGACCAATTTGTCGCGAAATAGCCGTGTAGTTGCTCCAACCAGTCTCTTCTAAGAAACAAACCATAAAATTATGGAATATCCACAACAATAATATCAATTACTTGATGAACTTTGGGGTTAGATGATAATCTTATAAGCACATTCCTTAATTCGCCTATGACTTTAACACTAGTTCGATCAAGTTGGATGATTTTTAAAGTGGATGGTTCAAATTCAGTGTTAATATTCTAACATACAGACCATGGCATCACATTGGATTACGCTCCTGAGTCTACCATACAATTGTGCACGTTTCTATTTAAGATTTCGAAAGTTAACAAAAATGGAGGTACATTTCTGCGATTACTAAGTGTGGAAGCTTGTGGATTTTTACTCGCAGTTTCTAAAGCTAATTTATCTACATTCGTTACATTATTTACAGGAAGGATTCCTTTATCGTGAGGATCAAGATTATTCTTAGCGGAAGTCTTCGGAGGAACTTTGTTCTGAACAACCTTGTTTGAATTACCATTTTTCCTATTCTCTGCGATATTCTGTAACATTTTTTGCAGCAGAAACGGAAATTTTAATAACTCATAAACATAAATGTTAGCCCTTAACTTTTTAAGATATTCAACTAAATCATAATCTAAGTTGGAGTTTACATGACTCTGTTTAGTCTCAGCTGGTTTATATTGCTTTGGGGGCAAAGTCGTAGTGTTTTCGGAAGAAGGTTTGTTTGTTGTCTTACTCCTAGTATTGTAGGGATGTACTGTCTCGAAGTTACCTTGAAAAATACTATCCGAGAAGTGTCCAAAAATGTTCGAAGAAGATTATTCTTCTTCAACTGTCTCTTGTTCAAAAACCTCCTCAGGAATCTCAGGAGGCATCAAGTTATCCCGGGCTTCTAGAATTGTTTGAAGGGCGAATTGCAGACTTTCTAGATTTAAGCCCTCGGTATTTGGATTAGGTTGGTTGGTGGGAAAAGGCTTCCTAAACGGGGGTTTGTAGGTCCCTTTGCTCGAAGAAGCTTCTTCGGTCGTCCTTTTCAAATCTATAACTTGATTTGAGAGTTTTTGAACGACTTTAGTTAAGTTTTCTAAATTTGAGCTCTCAGGTTGTGTTTTATTTTGAACAGGTCGAGGGAGGATTTCGATCCTCTTTTTGGAAGAAGAACTAGTCTTTATTTCGTTGCTAGTAGTGTATTTTAAACTAAGGATGTCTTTTTCAATTTGGCTGGCCTCTTCAAAGGCCTCTAACAACGTGTCTTTCTTAGATCGTCTTACCCAAATGGCTATACTTTGATGCAAGGATTTAGTATAGTATGCTATGATAATATTCTCAGCAGGCATGGAATCCGTAGAGATTCAGTTCTTAAGTGTTAAGAATCTTTGATTAAAGTCTTTGATTTTCTCTTTTGGGTTCATTCTTAAACTAGAAAGCTCCATAACTAGAACTTCTGGAGACTTATCGTCTCCAAATTTCTCAAGAAAGAAGGATTCAAACTTTTTCCAAGACACGATGGTATGGGGTTGCTGGGCAAAGTACCAAGTAGAGGCATTGCCCTCGAAAGTGTAGGAGAACAACCTACAGACTACGTCATCGTGCTCAACATTACAGAGTCTAATGGCTAACATAAACTTTTTAATGTGATCTTCAATGATCTGTTTAGAGTCAGGGTCGAACTTGGGAAGCCACTTCTCTGGATGTTTGGGTAAGGGATGTTGAGGTCCAGGTACGGATACAACATCTTGGTCGAGCCAAGGTCTAGAAAGATTGTTCTAGTTGGCCATTGGTGTAGGCGGTGTGGAAGGATGAGAAGGGGAAATGCCTTCATCATAAGAGTCTTCTCCAGAAGAAGAAGGAGATGATGGAGGTGGTGAGGGTGGTATTCCAGACCCCCCTACAGCAGGAGTGAGGATTGGATCTATAGGGTTTAAAGTGAGGTTAGTGCCTCCAAGCTGTTCTCTGATATCAGAGAAATCTAAAGGTTGGTCCAAAGGTAGATTTGGTTGCCTCAAACAGGCGAAGGCACTATGTGTTATTAAAAGAGATTGGCGAACAATCTCTTGTACGTCACCACCTGTAGGATTTGTGGTTGTTGGTTCAACTGTGATCCGTAGATCGTCGTTTGATGTGGTTGCTGTTTGAGGGGGGATGTTGTCGTTTGAATGAATTCTTGTCACTATAGGTGAGCGTTTGGGTGGTGGAGGAGTCTTATGACCGCCTCGTGCCATTAATAAATTTTAGGCCCTCCTTCTAGCACCATTTGTTGACGGGCGAAATTGAACGCTCGCCAACTGGAGGAGTGGATCTGGTCTGGGGTTGTCTAAATAACCCAAGCCACTTGGGATGATCCACCCCGATGGTTTTAGCGGCTCTGTTGGCCGATCTAAGTCCTAGGAAAACGAAATAAAAACTAAACTAATGAAAAACTAATGTAAGTGAGAAAAGCAGCTACAACAAAACTAAATACAATTCTAAAGCATATATACAGTTTACTTACTAATATCATAAAACAAAAATCCTACTTATTTAAATGTTTCGCTATTGTTACAATTATATCTCAATTACAAATGTACATTATTTACATATTACAGATTTTAAATGAAAACCTGCAAAAATCATTTGTAAACTGTCCTATGAAAACAAAACTATTGTTTTTTGATTTTTATAATTTTATGAGAAAGAAATAAAATGAAAACTATCTAAGATGAGAAATTAAAATAATAATCCTAACTATAAATCTGAACTATATATATCTATCTAAACTACTTAAATAACACTAATAAAATAACCTGTAATAACACTTTCCAATTTTTCCCGTGCAAAGTATCTGATTCAGCTGTTCGATGGGAGGAAACCCCCACCAGATTTTCCACAAGCTTCTTGTAAACAGGAAGCAACATTGCTCTTTGAATATAAATGACAGGACAAACAAGACATAAAATGACAACAATCTTAAAATTTACAAAGCATCACATTTAGATAAACCCGTATGCGAAGATTTGTACAAAATGATTCATTTAACGAAGAATGATAAACCTTTAATTCATTAAATTGAAACAAAGTAATTGTTGTTCTTTAAAATAGGAGACATCAGATATGGACAACACATAAACCAAATAACATCAACCTGCAACGAATTATGATAGCTAAAGTAGTCGATAATTGATTGCAAACTGATATGAAGAAAACTTGAAATAAAAGTTTGATATATTGAAAGATAAAGTTGTTACAAAACATCCACTTTCATCCTAGTTTGTATCCTCATAAGTCCAAAGTCTTTCTTCCTCCCAACAGTGATGTGTTAATTACAAAAAATAAAAAGTATTTAAAGACCACAAGGTAAAACATCCCTATGGGAATTATCAACCACTGTTTATAGAAAATATGGGAAGAATATCCCAAATGTCTATTTCTAACTAAAACTAACAACTTGAACCAGATCAATGTAACAAAAGTATGTTCTAAACTGCCACAACACATCCAATTAATCATTGAAATTCGTATGCACCTGAAAGTGGACAAGAATAGACAAGTTTAGATAATGTTTTATTTGTAAAATTAACAAAAATCTAAATTTTAAGACTAGCTACAGAATCTAACGATTCTATAGCTGGTCTAATTTGAAAACATAACCGTTTTAGATCAATCCAAAACTAACAGAAATATATTCGAACTATTAAACAAATCTTTAATTGCTAATTGGAAATAAAGCAAATCATCCACGCCAGAAGTAACCAAATCTTTATGCCAATTTGAAACAGACAGAAATCGTGTTTAATTAACCGAATGGTAACACGGATGTATGCAATCTGTCAAACACTTTTTATTACCAATTCGGAGCATACAGAATCATTTTGATAATTCGAAACTAGCGAAATCATTTTTGAATCAATCTCAATCGAAACAAACTGTAATTGATCAAGAAATTTTTTCATATTCATTCAATACAAACGCAATAGTTTATGTCGACTCAGAACTTAACAAAATCGTTGTTGAAATAAAATGAAACTAACAGAATTGTTTTTTTTTAATTCAAAACTAACAGAACTATATCGAATCAAACTTTAATACGAATCCAACGCATATAAAAATAATTATGCTAATTCAAGGCACGTAGCATTGTTTGTGAATGAAGCCAAACAGAAATGAATCGAACTAACTCAGAGCCGACACAATCGTTATACTAATCTAGGAACAATCAAATTGTGTTAAATCGGTTCAATCAAAACATAGCTACACGATTTTAGCAAACAGATCTTTTGTATAGATCGAATGCAATCATAATCCAAAACGAAAATATTCATTCAAAATAAAACATAATCATTTCTTGAATCTATTCGAACAGAACTAAACGAAAGAAAACCCAATCAGACATACTAATTCAAACCAACTCATAAAACAAAATTGATGTTGAAATACATACCTGGGTAGTAGGAAAATGATTCGATCAGGATAAATTTGAATTGACAAACATCATAGATGCCTCAACATTTCTAAAGACAATTGAACTGGTGGTCTTTTGCTTCTTCTCATTGTCTTGTAGCCTGTCGTTCTCCTTTGAGAACACAGTAACTCGTTCCTCTTATGATTTAATCTTAGATTGCAATAGGGGAGCATTCATGTAGTAACATTCAAGCCAGGAATTGCATTGGGTACACGGTGATTGATCGGGCCTTGGCATTACAGGCGAGGCTTCTTTCAAGTTACCAGGGGTTTCACTGTGAAGCTTAATTCCCGGGAAGCTAGGGTCGTTATTGAGGCACGAAGGTAAGTTGGAAACATAGTCATAGGGTTCCATAGAGAAGAGGCCATGAGAGTAAGGGTATTCCTTGGCTAGGAAACATTCAATCTCAGAGTCTAAATCCTCGCTCAAGACGATAGACTTCTGGTCAGTGCTCTGCCTGGTCTTGTTTTGAGCACATCTCGATATCCATCATGCATTTTTCTTTCCCTTATCGTTGAAACCTATATCACCTTTGCCTTTCTTCCTTACAGGCCTCTTGACGGTCTTAGAATTGTCTTTAGCACATGAGTCGGACATGGTATCGGGTAGGTCAATGTCAAGGCAATTCGAGGATTTGACAGGGGGTAAAAAGGTAGCAGGTGGCATGGCAGCCTCAAACAGTGTTTGAGTGACCAACGATTTATCCATTAGAACACACTCAGTGGTGCAAAAGCCATTCCTTGATAGGAAGGCTTGCCAATAGTCACCACTAAAGCTCAAATGATGAACGATAATGACATTGATCAAGCAGTGATGGAAAAGGCTTCTATCAGCCTTCTCACGCTTAAATCATTTGGACATTTTGTAAAGACTACGTAGGAGATAGTGGGGCATGTTCAGAGGGTAGTCTATCAAATTCATCAATAACCGAAGATGATACAGAAATACCAAACCATAACGACCTTCGCAAGTGAAAAACTGCTTAACAATTGCCAATAGATCATGCCACCTGGGTTTGAGGGTAGTGACAGTCATACCTCTATCACAACTAACAATCTTTCTTGATGTGAATAGGAGCAGCCATGACACCTCGTCCACTTTGGAGTTCTTAAACCACCTCTTCCCTGTAGCTGGTAAGCCTATAGCTGAGCAGAGGAATTCCTCATTTAGCTCGAGTTGTATGTCTCCAAAATTTTCCCTGCATCCGTCGAAGGCAAGGGAAAACTGTTGGGCTACCGAAAGGTTGAAACCCTCAAATATTTGGATAAAAACTAGCTAGCCACTATTTTCCAAATCTTCACGAACAGTGTTGAATAGCAGGAGTGTTTGGATGCCATTAGGTTCTATGCGCACCACAGATGCCATAGGAGAGGGCACATAGTGAGAAGGGTAAACGGATGAGGGTTTGGACAACGTATACGCAGGATCGAAATCTCAGGGATTTCCCAAAAACCAACGGAGGTAACCCGGGATAGAAGGCAGGCATTAATGCCTAAGTGTGCGAAGGTGGTGGAAGGCAATAAACCCATGCAAAACAATCATATCCAAATGTACAATCGACGATGCATATGGTGATTCAAATCACCATTGGTGTATGTTAACAACAATGTCAATCAAAAAACCATTGATAACTATGATGAGACGACTCGAATATTTGCACAAGCAATAGTGTTATTTAAAACCAAAACAATATTTCGAAATCAACACCAAGGGTTCAATCATGACAAGTATGTGTTGTATGAAATCATTGCACTAAGGGTCTAATCACAATGTCAATGTATTGTTTTGAGACCATTGAATTTGATAAAAAACAATAGAACATCAAACCACCATTGAATCAAAGACTCGATCATAATCATTAGAATACCATCACAATCTTATAAAAATGAAGTTATATTAACAACAAAAAAATGCCAAATGAGTAAAAGTTTTGGTTTCTTGCCAAATGTGTGACCATAATTGAATTGGAAATGCAATGAACAGATAGACAAGAGTAACCATAATAATCTAGTGACGATTTTAATGCCATCAACATGACTACGATCTCAAAGTTTTCACGCTTGCAGTCGTGAAAATGAGAGCAAAAGGCAGGTGTGCAAATGTGAAAAATAATAGTGTTGTTTTATTCAAAAGATTGCGATGAGAATCAAGGGTTACAAAAACCTTGTGTAGGAAGCTTATAAAGATAGGATAAAAATGCAAAATGGCTGCCAACAGCATGAAAAGCAAGAAATTTAAAATCCTTGTTGATGGGAGAGACATGAAAAAAAAGGAATTTGCAACTTAGATAGCAGAGATGTTGGGGGATTTTGCTACAACCAACCAATATTTTGTCGAGTCCCTAAAAGAATAGTTGAAGCGAAAAAACTGCTTGATCAAAACTTTGGAGGATAAGCTAGCTACAATAGAAGCAGCCGCTAGAGATCAGGTGAACACAGGTATAGAGATAGCTAGGGAAACCGATCAAAAGGAAATCGAGCGGCTCAAATCTGATCTTGAATAGACACAACAGATGGCTCAGACCAACCAATCATAGATAAGCTAGCAAGGAGAATTGATAGGGAATTTTCAGGCCAAATTAAATTTTGCCAAAAGCCAGATGATAGATATTGGGATATTCCAATTCCAAGCCATAGAAATCCGAAAAAGAGTGTCGACAGCTCAACAAGATTTACTTGCTAAAGTTGAAACTATTCAAAACCACCGCCAACTCATTGATCAAGTACTGGAAAACATCTCCTTCAGAGAAAAAGAAGTTGGGACAACTTGGGTTGCTTTCCAAGAGGTTGTTATAGCCATGACAAAAAATGAAACAGGCAGTAGTTCTAGGTTTTCCATCCCAGAGCAGACCCAAGGTAACATCTTGCTAAAGGCATGGGAGTGAAACATATCAGAAGGTAGACAACGAGCTAAAGTGGTAAGAAACTCTTTTGAAGAAAATTTCAGCTTCATAGATGGGAGTTTGTTGGATCTTGATAGTAAACAAAACACTGAGACACTGGGCCAGATTAATATAGCCAAGCACCTGCTCAATATCAAGGAGAATGAGGAAAGAGATTTGGCTAAAATATCACAGATAACTCAGTCAGATATAGTCCAAGTAGATAAATGGATAATAAAACCAAGTGTACATTTATGTTCTATCGGCACTGAAGACCGACAGGCAGAAGGAAAGTTGCCACAATTAGTGAAGGATTGTTACACTTGTGAAGCAAATAATCAAGCAGAACCTTCTAGGTTGATAGCCTAGTTGGTGGAGAGGTGCGTCACTTGCACCGATCATGTGAAGGGGCAGGTTTTCGGTACCAAATAATGACATGTGTTTGCCTATTCAATTTTTAGAACCCGAAGTTCAAAGGAAGGAAGTTTCTCCATCCGCCCGAAAGAGGACAAAGACAAAGGATTGAAACATAGAAGTCTCCTTTTTGTAACCGAAAAAATTCCTGGAACGATTGAGATTCTAGTGTATAGAAATTTGTATAAATATGCACTTTGAAGAAAGAATCGAGGCTGGACCTTTTTGGTCGATTGTAATAGACACTCTTTCCTTTTGAAATTTAATACAAAGCAATCCGAAGACTCCTGATTCCGTCAAGACTGTGTTATGATTTTGTTTCCTCTGTGATTTCATATTCAATTTCATTTCACATATATATATCTGATGAAGGTTTTTACTTCAATTTAGTAAAACCTCCAATGTGGTGATCAATTTTTAGTTGTCTATATCGTTTACAGTTTTTCCTCTGTATCGTCTATTAGCAAGTACAAGACTTGTGAACTTTTTAGATCTTCATATTTTATGCTTCATCAGATTTCTTCTTATATTTTTCTTCTTCTGTTTACAGGGTGAGATTCTCCCTTGATAGGAGCCTCGCATTATAGACAACTTAATGTTTTTCTCACATTTCCCACACCATTTATTTAAAAGAGTTATGGGAAAAGGCCTTTGGTTTTCACTTTATCTTCAAATATCGGATTTAAAGTTCTCTTTTATACGATCAAATTGATACAGCATCAAAAAGCAACTCTGCTTTAATTTTCCTGTTCCTTTATGTCTGTCCCTGTTGCAAGACAACCTAATATTGAACCTGGCTTGCCAGACCAAACCCATATCACTTTGAAACTTTTCGATACCATACTTAAAATAGCCACCACCCGGGTAGAACTTGAATGTTCATGGGCCACAATTGAACGAGATATAAACATCCAGGAACAGTTGGAAGCAAGACAACGACAACCTGGAAATCAACCCTAGCTTCATTTCCCGAAGGTTGATTCTTCTCCCCTTTTTATCCTTTAGTCACTTTTGGATGCCTAGTCACTATACTTTCTAAGCCTTAAGTACAGAATTTGGAACAACAGTTGTGACGACAAACGGATACTCATCTGGAAATTGATCTTCAACTGTTAAGGAGTCATCTATTTTGGGTATGTGGGATAGGAAGTCTGATAAGATTTTCTCTCCCAGGTTGATCTTTGATGGTGATGTCAAATTCTTGCAATAGTAATAACCATTGAGTGACCCATCCATTAGTAATCGGTTTATTAGCTAGATATTTAATAGTAGAATGATCAGTATATAGAATAAATGGATAGTCTGTTATATAATGACGAAATTTATTGATGGCATGTATAACAACTAAAAATTATTTTTTTGTTACTATATAATTAAGTTTAGTTGGAGAAATATTATTGCTAATAAAATAAATGGCGTAGGGTTTCTTATCTTCTTCCTGTCTAAGGACAACACCTATGGCAATATTTGATGCATCGGTGGAGATGTGAAATGGTATTTTCCAATTTGGTCCCCTCAACACTGGTGTTGTCGAGATCAAATTCTTGAGTCCTGCAAATGCCACATCACACTTGTTAGACCACTGAAACTCCACATTGCTAGTCAAATCATGTAAAGGTGCAATGGTTCTTGCAAAATTTTCCATAAATCTGCGATAGTATCCTAAAGCACCAAGGAAAATATGTACCTCAGTTTGTGTGTGTGGTGTAAGTAGATTAAGGATTACCTCTATTTTTGCTGGATCTACTCTAATTACATCTACAGAAATATAATTCCCTAGTACCACACCTTCCGTCATCATCATGTGACATTTTTCATGGCTTAAACATAACCTGGTAGAAATGCACCATTCTAGTACCTTCACCAGATTATTCAGTGCTTGATCGAAGTCATCGCCATAAGGAGTGAAATCATCCATGTAAGCTTCAATCCCTTCACTGATAAAATCACCAAATATGCTCAGGATGGCCCTTTGGAATGTGGTTGGAGCATTACAAATTCCAAAGGGAAATACTCTGTATGCAAAGGTACCCCAGGGGCATGTGAATGTAGTTTTATCTTGATCTTCTGGGGCAATCTGGATCTGATTGTAGCCACTAAAACCATCTAGGAAAGAAAATAATTTCTTCCCTGCCAAAGTATCTAGGACCTAATCGATGAAAGGTAAGGGAAAGTGGTACTTTTGAGTTTCCTTGTTAAGTTCCCTGTAGTTGACACAGATTCGTCATTTCCCATTTTTCTTGGGGATGATCACTAATGGGGAAACCCACCGACTATCTGAGATAGGGTATATGAAATCTACGTCCAACAACTTTTGTAATTATTCTTTAACAATATCCCTGAGGTGGGGATTTAGTCTTCTCTGCGACTGTCAGATAGGACGGGCATATTTCTCAATATAAATGTGGTGTGTGAAGAGTTGCAGATCAATACATTTCATGTCAGAATACTCCCAGGAAAAATCTTGTTGGTAGTTAGAAAGGACTTGAATCAGCTTTTGTTTCTATTGTTCATCTAAATTGGCATTAATGTTTAGAGACTTCCCTAGTGCAATCTCAACGGATTTTTTGTTATGAATAGTGGTAGTCAGGATTTTTTGTTCCATTAAATCTTCCAGCAAGTCTCCCTATGCTTCACAGTCTAGAACACCTTGGAGAATCTAGCATTTTGGGTTACCCATGGTGGCTAGGCTATTAATAAACCCACTGATTACGTCACTGTCTAGCTGGTTCTTGAGTTTGAGAGCTTCTTCCATTGTGAGAGGGGCTCATAAATCCCTTTTTGGATACCTTGGTGGTGGAAATTATGGATATATGAATGTTGGGCTTGGCTTGGCTGGAGGATAAAAGATGAGATTTTTTGTGACACCTCCTCTATAAATTTCCATATTACCCGTTCATCATCCTATGTACACATAAGCTATTGTGAGCCATGGTTTTCCCAGTATCAATGGATTCCCTTCGAGTCCACTTCTTGAGTTGATGATGAGGAAATCCGCTGGATATTCCCAAGAGTCGACTGATATTTCTATATCATGTAGTGTACCGATTGGTCTAACCACAGATCGATCAACCAATTGTAACATAATTGGGGTGGGTTCGAAGGAGTCAAAACCCAGGTGTTGCAGCTTTCCATAGTCAAGATATTGATGGTCGCCCCCAAATCAACTAGTGTATTTGGAAAAGAACATCCTTGGATCTGAACTGTTACTATGGGGTTCTCTAGATCTGCATATTTGACTGGTTCTTGTCTACATAGAATTAGATCAGACAAAGCTCCTACTACATAAACTTTTGATGATGAATTTTTAATTTTCCTAGCAGGCTTCCTTCCACATAGTTCCTTGATCGTCTTTGCATAAATTGGAATGTCTTGCAAAGCCTACAGGAGTGGGATCTTGACATATAAATTCTTGAGTTCCCCTACAATGTCAAAGTTAGGATACACGACAAGTTTTTCTATCATCAATCTTTCAGGGAATGGAAGGGAAGAAGTTGCATCCTTATCAGGATCCTTTGACTCCACTGTGTTTCCCCCTACTCGATTTCTTCCATTATTACCACAGTCGAGGGTGTTATTGTTGGTTTTTTGTTATTTTCATTCTCCTGCTCTTGGAAAACGTTATTTTCTTCAGGAGATATTATACGCCCCGATCTCAACCGAAATTCGTTACACCCTACATAGTTGGTTTCCTCTTCCCCATTCTCCATGATCCATACAAGTTGAGCCAGTCTATTGTTAGGATTTGGGTGGGGTTGGGCTGGTAATTGGGGGCACAATTGCGATTGAGGGTTTTGGGGAAGTTTGAGTGGAGATTGCAACGTGGGTTGGGTTTGAGGGTCCATCCCCATGGGTTGATAGTTTATCTCCATGGGGTGCTTCCAATTCTGGTTCCAATTTGGGTTTTGGGCAGCTGTGTTGGGCCACTGTGAAAGGTAGGGGTTATTTGAGTTTTTCCAAGATGGGATGGGGTATTGCGAGTTAGTCCAGGTGGGATTTTCAGTTGGATGATTTTTCCAGATAGGATTTGCAGCGGGTTGGTTCAGCCAAGTGGGATTTGAAGGTGGATATTGTTGGGGCTGCCAGTTCTGATTAATAAATGGCTGGCCCTGCCATGCATTGCCAGAATTTTTCTGTTGATTATATTGTGCAGAAAATAAAGAGGAGGGGTCATGGAGTGTATTTGGAGGCCGAGCCTACCATTGACAATGTTGAGCCATCATATATAATGGTTATGTTTCCTCTTCTACTTCTCTAATGACAACTTTCAGTCCATGGAGTGATGGCCATTGCTCTATGTCGTGATTCTTAGCGCAAATAGCGCAAACCCGAACCACATCCAAAGGACATTCCCTTGGACAATGTTTTTTTCTGCATCTGTGGCAAAATATGGCCAAAGTATTTTCTACTTCTTCTTTTTTCTGTTTGGCCTGCAATACATCCAATTGTGTAGTCAGAGTGCTCAGAATATTTGTTTTGAAATTTTCTAAGAGATTACCAACTTCATCTCGCGTAACACCCCCGCTAGTGATATTGCTATTTCTGGTGAGGGGAGTCTGCATTCCTAATCTGGTTCGTGTAATTCCTCGTGAGCACCTGATACATAATAGAATGATGTTATCATAAGTTTCTTGATAAATGTTACCCTTCCCCATTATATTCAATGTTTCTACCCATTCATCCTTCATACATTTAATTAGAGTTTCTTAAAGTAATTCACCTGGTAATATACCATAGGGCGATCTCTGCAAGTTATACTGAAATCTCTCAACATATTCTTCTAATGATTCATTTTCTTTTGCATTCATTTGAAAGATTTCATCTTTTAGGTCCCTGGTTCTACAATAATCCTAATATTTTGTCAAGAAGGCTTGTTTCATCTCATCCCATTTGTTAATGGTTCCACCTTCCAATCCCATAAACCAGCGTAGAGATGCTCCCTTCAAAGTGGAGGGGAACAGTTTTAATTTTTGGGGTTTAGAGGTGTAATCATACCCTCTACATAGGACATCAAATTAGAATAAGAGTGCATCTGGGTCTTTTGAAATAAATCCATGGAAGGTTGGCAGGTTTTGTAGGGGGGTTTCTTTCATGGGAGCATTGGTGATTGGATCAACTATTGGATATTCTAGCATGGAGTTCTAGGGGTGTTGCTGATTTGGTTGCACCATTTGATCGAAAATGTTCCAAAAATCTTCAAGAATTTCTTGATCTGGGTGTTCTATTCGAGGTGGTTGATTATCTGATCCTCTAGGGGATTTGATTGCACTTCCTCTATCTGGGATTTCGGGTATGCCTTTTTTTATAGGAGAATCAAGATTAGGAGGTGGTCATGGGTCTGCCTTGGAAACCCTGTTGGTTTCTCCTTCTCCTTCCTCTAGATTATGAGAATTTCCCACTTCTAAAGGGTTGAGGGGTGGAAGTTATGTGCTTTGAAAGCTTTTCCCAGTCCCTTCAATTTTGCTATGAATCTCATTGTGAGCTGCAGTTGGTGAAACTGTTTCCTGAGGGATTCAGATAGGTCCTTTCCTAGGTCCAACCGAAGCTTGAGATTCATCTTTTCAGATGACGTCATCTATGAAAGTGCTTCTCCCAGGGAGCACCGAGCCTTGGGCTTTGGTAGTTTTTGGTGGGGGTTTTGTTTTTTCAAGATCTTTCTTCTTAGTCATACACAATTCACGCAAAAATAAATTCAGAAAGAAACACCTATATAACCTCTTAAGTTTCAACTAGAGATAAGCGTTGGCATAAGCATATTACTTATTGTCTGTATAGGTTCTTAACTTTCATCTTCAATACCTAGTCCTCCAGAGACACAACCTATGCTACCTTTGAAATTCTCCTCGACAATGACACCAAAATGTTGAGCTCTAAAGATGTATAAAAATAGCCTTAGTTTAACATTAATTTATCAACCCGAGGATTCATCTTTTATCTCAAGAATATCAGCAAAGTCTCTGCAGATAGCTCATACAGGCTAAAATCGCGTAGTTAAAGCAAACCTGAGTTTATCCACAATCAAGTTCCTCAAATGTTCATTAAAGATTCTGAGACTAAGATCTCACTTAATAGAATTTAAATATGATTACTAACATGCTGTGAATGAAAAGGAACTAACTAATCTGTTGAATTCATTTAACTAAAAAGAAGTAATTGAATCTAAGTAAAGACTTGCAGAATTAACTATCAACTCTGAATCAAATTGCTGGAAAGGAAATAGCGAATTACTCTATTTGTGGAAAGAAATAGAAATTGTAAACTAATCTAAAGGGACAACAAAGGTAAATTAACTGAAAGGAACAAAAATTGTAACTTAACTGAAAGGAACGACAAATGTAACTTAATTGAAAGGAACAACAAATGTGAATCTAAGGAAAAGGAACAATGCGCATGAAAATGTGAGGAACTGACAAGCAGAAAACTACAGTAATAGAAGTTGGAACAACAATCATTAATATTCAATCCAAAACATCTATCTTTTATAATTAATCAACAATAAATCATTAACACACTTGTGCATCTATCTTTCACTATTGTAAAGGAGATTTAAATCATAAAACATAAATCAAAACTGATACGATGACAAATTGAGACAGTAACTCCTTCAGACTGGGCCCTGGGTCCTCAGAAGCACTGCTACTAGAAAATAAGTATGTAGAAATGGTGAAAACATTCAAATATTTTATTGATTCCATAGCTGGTACAACATTTACAAAAAATGCTTGCTCAGAACAATTCTAAGTTCTAAATACTTGGATGCAATTCTTCTATATCCTCCTTTCAGGATCTATTACCCTTTATATATTACAATAATATGGGTAAATTAAGTCATCCTGAGGATCGAGAGATCCTCAGGATTTCTTTACTATTATAAAGTTACAATATAGAACATCAATCATCTTTAAAATTGCTTTGCGCCAAAAGTCCTCAACCTCCAATAGCTTATGCATATTCAAGATCTCCTTTGCTATCTCGAGTTTGACAATATTTATCCAATCCTATAACAAAATTAAATAATTCCAATCATATTTTAGAATCTTATTTAATATAAATTAAATAATAATGCTAGAATACATATTGATCATTTCTATCCTATTTATCCCTAATTAACCAAAAAGTCAATTGAGATTATATCATAAACTGTGAGAAAAAAGGAAGATATATGTACCTTTTTCATAACGCAACACACCGTCTCCAGAAGCTTCGACGCCTGTTTTTTCTCTGTCACCGTCAAGCTCATCCTCGAGTTCGACAACCAGGGTTCAAACTCGGGGAGTCTCTATTTCTCTGTCTTCATCGTTGGAGCTAGAAATAACCAAGAAATAACCTTCAGGGTGCTTCTGACGCTTTGCTTTGGCCAATATTATGAGGCTTAAATCTGCGTTGGCATCCTCTTCATCATTGGGGATTCATATTGGGGTTTTAGGAGACATTTCATAGTCCTTTAATGGTCGCTTTCAGACCATTTTTAGCTTGAAAAGGCTCTCGGAGTAGCTGAAAATAAAGTTGTTTTATGCGGAGATTATGGATTTTGTTGCCTTCAAGCTTTGAATAATTAATGGTCGACCATCATTGCAGAATTATTCCAAACCCTATCTCGATATTTATTTCCATCTTCGTAAGAGTGAACGTGGTTTTGATCATTTACAATACTAGGTGATTTTTCTCGACGAAGCTAAGAAGCAAGCAGTTTCCAGATTTGCGGGGATGCTAGAATCACAAGTGAAACAAAGCGATTTAAGAATGTGAGCCTCAACTGCCTTTTCCCATGCCTTTTCCATGTTTACTACGATTCAAGCTTCCACAACAAGTTCAAATCCACCGACTCAAACACAAGAATAAACTTATTTTTCCAACTAAATCACTCCTAAATCCATACTAAGAAAGCATAAGATTTTCCATGGTTTGAGTCCATCAAAACTAAAGAATCCAACGTTAGGGAGCAAAAGCTTCAAATTTTCAATGAAGAAAACGTTCTAATCATCTCTTGCATGAATCTATGCCAAAATAGTTTTTTAGTAGAAGCAACAACAATTGCTCCATAAATTACAAGATAAAGTCGTTTCAAGCAATGCTTACACAAAACTACTCAGTTTTTCTCCATGAAAATATGAAACAACAACAAATGCTTCAAAATTTACAAGATAAGCCCGCTTTGAGAAATTCTTACAAGAATCTGCACCAAATTTCTATCGTAACCACAAGAAATTCCTTTTAAGAGGATCACTCACTCCTCTATAAAATGCCTCTAATATTGGGCTTACACTTCTTCTTGGCTAGCATGACGCCAATATTCAAACCAGAGCCCGGACGATGAAGATTGAGCAGAATTCGCTAACATCTCTACATAAATTACAGAAATTCAATGCAGGGGAAGGATAAGGGTGACTGTGCAAAGGCGGTGCAGCAAGGCAGTCAAGGGAAGGATAAGGGTGACAACAAGGTGGTCGAGGGAAGGATAAGGGAGAGGGTGCAATAGGGAGATCGAGGGAGATAAGTACATGTGGCATTGACACACACACACGTGGCATGCTTTCAAAGGCCATAGACAAACGAAAAAAACTGGGCGAAAACCTCTCCCTAAAGAATGCCTTCGGCGTAATTATTTTTTCCTAATATTTAAATTACTTGTATCACATATGTGATTGACTCACAAATTTGATGTCTTATGTGGGATGTTTCAATCCTAGGTTATGCCTAAGTTTTGAATTTTAATTATCGAACATGCACACAATGCAATTGTTTTTCAAACATAGATAACCTAAGTTTGGATTTTTAATTTTAGATAACTATGGCATCTATTCATTAAGGTCATTAAATTCATGCTAGTGGAAGAAATATATATGAATTGCAATTATTTTTTTATAATATTTTTTTGACAATCTTGTAATGTTTTGTAACTAAATTTGTAATAGAATTTACAACTATCACCATTCCACTACACAATCTTCTTTTTCCATCTTCACCTTTCTTATATCATATATATTTTAGGAGTTTCCTCCTATGTATATACCCCAAACAAACTATCTCCATAACTCTCTATAACTCAACATAGATGGTTGTGTATACCACTTTCTAGTAGACCATCCATGAACAAAGTTCCATCATTATCTTCTTCCTCTCCTATGGGTTGCATAAATTGAGATACTCAGAGTACAAGCAAGAGATTTATCCCAATGGTTACCAAATGGATGGGGTGGAGTACGCCTCAATCGGACAGTTGGGCACTACGATCAGCGGAGATATCCCCTGCCCCTTTCTCTCTTCCTTTTCCAACAAGAAGGTGGATTGATGACATACTACTCTCAAAGTTAAAAGAATAATATATTTATTTATATAAACAAAAATAGTATAGAATTTAATTTTTAAGATACCTCACATTCAAGTGAGTAAAGTTTTACTTATCAATGATTTGAAAATTAATATCATTGCTAACATACCAAAAATACCAAGTGCTTAATCTTATTTAGGATGGAATATACCTTAAATTTTGGTTACCATTGATTTGAAAATTGATGTTGCTATTGTGAATGTATCTTGTTATGTTAGAGAAAATGTCATTCTAAGTCTAAATTCATGCATTTTGTTATGTTAGAGAAAATGTCACTCTAAATTCATGTATCTTGTTATGTTAGAGAAATGGTCACTCTAAATTCATGTTAATCTTATTTTTATTAATGATTAAGAGGATCAACTCTCAATGATGATTATGGAGAATAATGTAAGATTAGTACTTTAAGGAATTTTATCAACTCTTAATAAAATTTTCCGTTAAGATAAATCTAAATTGATTTAACTTAAAATTTAATTTTGACAATATATCTTCATTATATAATTTTATTTGACAATATATGTTTATTAGATTATTTCCATTTTAGTTTTCTTATATTTGTGGGCATTTTATTTTTGTATATTTAATTGTATTCTGATTACATTTAGTGTATTTGCATTTTCATTGCATGTTGGTTTCTCTTAATCTATTTCTATATGTAATATAATTCACCCTCACGTTTACTATACTAAAACATTCACTTGATCATTGTTTAAATCAATGCATTGTATTTGTTTTGAAGTTCATCATTGCTTAAATCAATGGAATTAGTTTGTTTTAAAGAGTATGTAATCGTTGCAGTGAATTGTTTTTCATTATACAATTAATGAATCAATTGGTTTTGCACTATATGGTTGTTGAAATTAATCCACCTAATCATTTTGTAATGCCCCATTGTTAAAATCTATGCACCAATCATTTTGCAATGTACCATTATTGAAATCATTATCTTGCTAGTGGGAGTATGTCTCCTCTTTAATAAACATAGGAAGTTGGATGGGGCTTAAGCACATCATCCATGATAATTTCAAAGAAATTCTATATTTTCCTCTTAAAATCTTCCTCCTCCTTTCCCTTCTTAGTATTGATATAGATACATGCCACCAGTGATCCTAAGTTCGAGCATGCTTTCCACACACAATAATAATATAAAAATGGAAATAGAAATAAATTATTTGCACCCAAATTAAAAATATCAAATGAAATGGGAGTGGTTTCCAACTTGTTGGAAATAGGCCGAAGTGGAAAGAAGGATGATCGTGGGGAAAGAAAGCATGCATAGAGTGAAGAAACAGTTGGAAGGAAACACAACATGCACGCATGCAAGAAAGAATGCACAAGGAAAGCGACAGATGGAAGGAAGAACAACACGTGCACATGAGAGGAAGACCTAACATGAGTAGGGTTATGGTTTTGGTAATGTATTGTAATGGCCGAAGAGCCAAAGATGTATAAATACTGATACTGAGGTATTATAGAGGGTTCACAGATTTTTTAGTTTTTTTTATTTAGTTAGTATTCGGGTTTTTGTATTTTTTGACATATAGTAGCTATGCATGAGCAGATGCGATAGGTAATAATTTGTTGTAGGATTTATTTTGTAAGTTGTTGATCTAGAGGAGACGAGAGAAGGTAGATTTTGAGGATTAGATCGTAGGTTGAGGAGCTTGGTGCAATCTAGTTTGCCTCATATAGATCTTACCCAACTGAGAAGAGTTGTAAGCGTGTGACATTGTAGATGAAGAACTATCATAATAAAAGAGCCAAGAGCCAAATCTTTGTGGATGTATCCTAGGAGGGGGTGAACCATGGTAATATCTGTGTAATGTGATGAATGCATGCATATATGTATCCTCTTTTCAGTAGTTATTTGTTGTGCTAGTAAGGGAATAAGCTGCTAAAGTTACTGCATAGTCGTGAATAATAGTATGCTGCATTTACTAGTTCTAATAATGGTTCAATAGTTGAGTTATCATATCTCATACTCAATCCTAGGTTGTAAACACCTGAGTCTTGCAACCACCCATTAAAGCTATCTTGGGTGAGACTGTGTAGTGCATTCTGTGTGTTGCGTTGCCTTCTGGTTCACCAGGAGGGCTGATAGTTTTAGAGGCTTTGTTGGAAACCCGAAAGGCATGAACCTTGGGTCAATAACTCAGACAGTATAAAGGAATATAGATAACCAACAAATGGTTTCGTTCTCATAGGTAGGAACAAGAGAGGATTGAGTAGAGGAGATAAGTCAAAAATTTGTCAGAGGCGGATTAAGAGAGGGTTAGGGAAGAGACCAATGAGCCATTAGAAGCAAATGTTGAGACCGTGGAATCCCACAAAAGCAGAGATCAAAAGCTGGTTGAGAAAAAAAGAGCTAGAGTTTGCAAAAAAAGATAATAAAAACCCTAGAATAACAACTCACAAATATCTTGAGAAATATGTGTTTATTGATTTGCAAGAAGTCTTTTTCTGTGATTTTCCACATCTACTACAAGAGTGGATACTAAGATTCAAGGATAACCACCCGTCGAACCATATTCGACAGTTAGATTGGACCCCGATACAGATTGAGCAGTTAAAGTAGGTGAACAACTAATTCACCCGCGCAATAGACTTTTGGTTTGATAGTACTATGGTAGGCTTCATAACAGAGTTTGTAGTTGACACAGTGAAGTCATACAGCACAACAGAGCAAGAATTTATACGCATACCTCGAGGAAGGTACATTCAATCACTATATAATTCTATATAACAAAGGTGTAATGATAATGGATTCAGACAACTGAACTTCCCTGTGTGCATGGGGGAAGGGGGGAAGCACTAAAAGTAAGAAGAGAAATGGAAGGATGTAAGGATAAAGGAAAGAAGGAGGAGGAACCCTTGAACCCGATCATGATGGAAGACGACCATATCAAATGGATCTTGGCGTCAATGGGAAAGACGTGTAGCAGAGTACCCTACCAATACAAGGTGAATACCAAGATCATAGCCATAACCGTGAGGTAAGGCTTGGCGAGTGATGAGGAAGAGGTAGAGGATACCCAGGCCGTGGAGCAGATTGAGGAAATCCTGCACACAACATATGAGAGGAAGACGAGAGGTCCAAAAATGGGAGGAGAAGGCAACCATCCTATCCATATTAATGCCAGTGTTGAACCCATAAACCCATGTGCGAATAATACACCGAAGAGAACACCACCATTTAGACAACTGAAGTTCAGAAGTAGTTAGACAATAGGAAGTACATCTACACAAGGAACAACAACTAGAGGATCCAATTTAGGTAGCACTAGTCAGGTATATACACTGCGCGGAGGTAGTAGTTCAACATTCAAAATGGTAGGACACAATCCCACCATCAGATTACCAGAGTTTCGAGGAGAAGAAACAGAACACCCCAAGAAGCATTTGTTCATTTGTGCAAATATATAGGAAGAAAAAAATATCACTAATGAAGATACCAAACTCACACAACTAGATATTATGCTAAGAGACCATGCACTAGACTGGTACATGAGTCTAGAAACAAACTGTGCCCTAGGACGACAAGAAAACTGGCAGAAATTAAGAAGTTACTGATAAATGAGTTCCAGAAGCCAAGCTCAGAGGATCAATACATGAACGAAATGATCGAAATAAGAAAGAAACCAGGAGAGTCTGTACAGGAGATTGATCAAAGATTCAAGTGACTGAAGGGAAAGCTAAAATATCTCATGACCAAGATCCATCATCGACACCTATTTGTCAACTCACTACTCCCACATTTAAAATACCCATTGCGACAATAGAAGTTCCAGACACAGGCAGAGGCTTTGCAGGAAACCCTGCACCTGGAAGAAAACCAGTATCAGCAGACAAACCAATCTATAGAAGAACTTAAGGAGGATTTGAAGAATCTCACGTTTCAACTGAACTAGAATAAGAACAAGGAAAAACAAGAAGTTGTTTGGTGTACCACATGCAGGACAAAAGGACACCACAAGAACGAATGTCCAACATTTTCACAATATATGGCAACATGAATGCCAAATCTGTTACCACCAGGAGAACTATGGTGCAAAATTTGCAAGAAATTGGGTCACAACCCTTATCACTACACGATGATGCAGAAATACCAGACAGTCCCAAATAGCTCATATTGTACCTTTTGAAAGTCAGTGGGCCATGACGATAAATATTGTAGAAATATGGAGTTGATGCACCTTATCAATCATGATAAGACAATAATGAGTCAT